>NHTK01006000.1:0-36485 GCA_002938355.1 Panaeolus cyanescens | reverse complement strand
TGCCATGTTTTATATACACTTTCCCTTTTGGTTATGGGCCGCATTCCTCCTAAGGCAACAGAGCGTTGACGTTGACTCCCCCACCTTCATTCTGCGTCGAACAACCTGCCTGTCATCTGCACTCTCCCTCCGCTCCAGAATTATCGGCTAATGTGGCTCCAGGGATGCTGTCCTATGGATGCTCTTGGCTATTCCAGCCCGTGCCTACTGATCGTTCACGAGCTCCATACATATCACATCCGCAAAAATTCCCCGGCTAACCTTTACAATCCAATTGATTGTTGTTTATTCCCTTTCGACTTTTGCCCTGCTTATGACTCACGGAACACCTCGCCACGAAAAATCTATCAAACATGGCAGCTCCAATTTCCAATACACGAAATACCCTCCATTGTACTATTCTTTTTTTTTCTTATCTTTGGGATGGACAGTTGAAAATATATTCTGATACTTTGCCATGTATATCACCTGAAATGAATGCCACTCATGAACATCACAGAAACCTAATCGATAAACGCAAATGCATGTCGTCACGAGAACATTTAGCTTTGTAGTGACGCATGGTCATAGTGCGGAAGCAATTACTGGTAATTTAGGGATTATACGTTGGCTTCATTAACCTACCTTCATAGATTTCTGCACGATTTTCATAGGGTCGTTACGGTAATTAACTGCGTTGCAAAATCCCAAGGTATACGGTAGAATGTTCACTTCCAACTTGTACAAGCTGCTCGAACGACAATGCCTATCAAATCATGTGGCAACTTGGCTTTTGCCATAACTCCATTGAGTTTGATGCAACGACTTGAATTCATGCTGTTGTAAACGCCTCTAAGCAGGTCAATCCCACGTACAGTCTCAGCAGAATTGTGATAGTTTGGAAAGGGTGTGTGTGGAGATTGAAAGCTTCCGATATCTACTACAGGCTTTCAGTGTACGTACATTCCGTTGGATTGGATTGAAACACACGGCGAGGCCAACGTCAGGCAAAGACCTCTACGTTTTACAGGCTCGGCCAAGGGTAGATATACTGCCTCTCCGCGGCCCTACAAACACGTATTAATGGATCACCACAGACCTTTTGCCAATTCACCACTTTTTCAAGAGTAACACTACGGATATCATATCCATCTGGACGATTATAGGAATGACGTCCCGAGCACACACTCTTTTCTTTTCAATTGAACGATGTGTGACTCTTCCTTTCCGGCTTCAGTTGATGCTTGCCACGATTGAATTGCAATGAACCCCGCATAGGTCATAGCTTGCATTGACACGACTTGCCCATTTCCCCGCAAATGCGTGCCCCCCAGGGCATGTGTTTCAATCGCTCAGCTCACTAAATGGGGAACTTGATTTACCTCTACTGGCCATACTGCACAGTTCCGAGGTTTGCAAGATAATCGTACTGTGAGTAAAAAAAACTGGTTTCCCATGATAACTATATCTATCCATGGATTCCAACGATGAAAGGGATGCGGCTTGATCGACTGCATACGCGTGCTACTCTGCTCTTTCCCTTTTCTTTTGCCTTCTTTCAGTCACCTCTTTAGATCGTCTCTACTTGAGGTTATACTATCATCACCACCTTCAGCTCCAGCTTCGATGGGCACTGCGAATGGATCGATAACCGTTCAGTGGCTGATTGTGATGTGTAGGTCCGGTGAAGAAGGTCGGCTAATCTTGTAAATACCAGCCTTCAACCATCTGTCTGTGCCAGTTCTCCGTTCCTTCCAACCCTACTCCAAGTGGATAGCATTGAAGCACGGTTACACGACTGTACCCGTTTATCCGGTGCTGTGCCGCTTCACACAAAAGTACGCACACACTCTCGAGTTCTCGTTGCATTTATCGATAGTCATTTTGCCATTACGGTACTATCGCGATATTGCCCAGTGTACATACACTAGCCAACTTGATTCGTCTGCGGCGATTTGTATTGGAGCCGCCGTTCCTTCATTTCACCAGCTCTTTCACTTGTAGCACAATGGCATCATGATCATGTGCGATAGCCATAGATGACATGTAAAAAAAACTTGCAATTGTGTACTCATTCGGTAGAGGGTTGTGGTTTCGGAGGGAAAACTCTGACGAAACACCTCCGTATCGGGTCATTTAACAGTTGGCTTCCAGAGGCACTGCGTTTTGATAATACATGAGACACTCCATGGCAAAAGGCGTCCTAGATCCGACTTTGGAGCCTCTCCGCAGAGGTCCTCCGATGTACCACCACAATATCACATCCCATCCCATGTTTGAAGGCCTGGCCAGCCCCTAACGCGGCAGTGCTGTCCCACTTTAAAAGTGTTCGCGAGAATTTTCACATATTCCTGACATGGTTCTTATGTTATCATGGTCTGGACCAACGGGCAAATTGTTGGACGTCGATCTTCAAAAGATACAAACCGCGACGGAAACGGGTTTCATGAGGTGGGTCAACAGTCTAGATTAATGTTGTACAGGTGTAATGGAAACCTCTTCGGACGTTTCATGTATGTTATTTTTCGTGTAACAATGTCAGGACACTCACGCAAGCTGTCGAAGGCTCAACGTCAGCCCTCTGATTGGCTCGTTGTTTGAAATGACAGAATAGGCTTGGCAGGTAGGCTTTCTGTCGAGCGTCGCTTTGGCGGCGGGGCATGACAGCACCCTGGGCGTGAAACATTGAATGGTTGTTGTCCGGGGATGTCTCGGAGGGATTGTCCTGGAGGGCGGTCTATCGATCTGAGAGCGTCGATGACGCGGCGCACTGTCTTGATCGGGCTTGGTGATGGCGTTGATTGACGCGCGTTTACCCACTCCACCTTACGTCGGCGTTCCGAATTTCCTAATTTGTGCGCCACAAAATGGTGGCTTTCACAGTTTGAAAGGGTTTGTTTTCAATTCCGGCTAACTGCCACAATCTTTCTTCAATTTGTCGCAATGATGTCTGCTCTTGTTCATTAGCGCTTTCAAGGGCGCCGGTCTTGTTCGGTTCAGGCCTGACCCAGACAAGAGTCGATGGGGATGTCATGGCCATTGCCACTGAAGCACTGATGAGTGGGGCGACTTATACACCCTCACAGTTTTTCTACTTGTTGTGCGAAATACGCGGAGGAATGCTATGTCTGTGAGGGCAGAGGCATAGATCTCACCCCATGTTTCATCTTCAAAATCTACCACAAATATATCTCAGGCTCATCATGCGGTGTAAAAAAAGTAGTTATTGAATGTAAGACGAATTACCATCCTGCATTGCCATTAAAGGCATTGGACATAATTTTCTCTGCGAAGACGAAGCACTGGTTTAAGAATGTACAGTCTTCTGCTCCTTCATCGCCTTTCAATCGGCGTACTTCTTCGGCCTTCTCCTGCATATAAAATCAGAACAGCACAATTGTCATCACGGATAATGCTCAAACATAGATGCGTCAAGTTTAGCTCATGTGCGCGAGCAATTCCAGGTCCGGCTTTCCGATTATTAGCATTCAGAGAAGTCTGTCTTTGGTATTTTGGTAGACCTTATGGGTCTTACTAATTACTTTGAAAGTCAAAAGACTTGAAGAAGTACTCTGCAGCATATGTCACACAAGACCCCTCGTCTCCAAGGCGAAGAGGTTGATAAAAAAATGAAAAATCCATCTTCAATGGCGTAGGCTCGAAAGAATGTTCAGGGGCTTGTAAAACACTGGCCAGGCCGCGCCAGTGTCGATTTGCTCGGAGAATCCTTGGTGTTAGTCGGAACCCATAGCCGTTATTCAGCTATAATCCACTGAAATATGGCGATTTGGGTTTCAGAGAGTGGGAAAAAAGAATAATTGAAGAACCCTAGTCATGACGAGAAGGACACGATAATTGGGAGGTGATGACATGGCTTGGTTGTAGCACCACACTTGTCTGGTTTATTTTCATTCTTTTCTTCCCATGAGTATTTTAAGAGTTCAAAATGTTATTTCAGTTAATCTATTATCCTCGACTTTCGTGACAAATGTTCACCCTTTCACTGTGAACAAATGCAGCTCAAGGTCAGAACAGGAAGAACGTGTCGTGCGCGCGCTTGTGCAATTGATTTGCCTTCCAGGGGAGAATGGTTTCGATCATATAATGTTGTTAGGTTATACGTCAACACTCTTCCGAATACGAGTTGGAAGCCGGAAATATGGTTGAACAGAACGCCTCCACTTGAACAGCACCAGCTGTTCTTGACTTCGAATTCTTTAAATGCTTGACGTAGCCATCTTTTTGCGATGAAATATGCAGCTTCTCAGCGCTGCAATCGCCACGGCGATTGAACCGTTCTATACGTCTATACGATTTACATGACCCCTAATACATCGCACTCGTGACAATGCAAATGAAAGCTTTTTTATCACACATACCTAATATATGCATTCGACATACATTGAAGCGCCAGAAGAATTGACAAAAGAAGTCAAGTGATTTTGCTGGCGAATGGGAGCAATACAATTATTCTCAAATCGTGCCGGAGGAAGTGGGGGTCGGGTTGCAGTAGCCACATAAAAGGTGACGCATGAGCAACAGAAAAGACAACCACACCTCATCCCAGAGTCACCATGCCTTTGAAAACATCACTGAGTGTTTTCGTTGCCTTAGCCTGTTGTCTGCATCATGCAGCAGCATTTACATACACCTTTCCCGACTGTACTCAGCCACCGCTCAAAGGAAATGCAGTGTGCGACATGACCAAGGATGCAACAACACGAGCCCAAGCCATCATCTCCCAATTCACGGTGGATGAGTTGATGGCCAACACAGTCAACTTATCCCCAGGTGTCCCCAGACTCGGACTGCCATCGTACCAGTGGTGGTCAGAAGCCCTGGTAAGTTTACGTTTCTACTACATGTCATAACACTCACCAACGTCCTCTCCTATAGCATGGGGTTGCTGGTAGCCCGGGAGTGTTCTTCGCGCCAGCTGGTCAGAACTTTAGCTTCGCAACGTCCTTCCCTCAGCCAATCACTATGGGCGCAGCCTTCGACGACAAGCTCATAAAAGATGTAGCCACCATTATCAGCACAGAATCTCGTGCGTTCAACAACGGTGGCCGCGCAGGCATAGATTACTTCACTCCAAACATCAACCCCTTCAAAGATCCTCGTTGGGGTAGAGGACAAGAAACGCCAGGAGAGGACCCATACCACATTTCCCAATACGTCTTCAACCTCATTCAAGGCCTCCAAGGTGGCATAGACCCTAAGCCATATTACAAAATTGTCGCTGACTGCAAGCATTTTGCTGCTTACGACCTCGAGAACTGGCATGGCAATAACCGTATGTCATTTGACGCCCTCGTCACTCCTCAGGACATGAGCGAGTACTACCTGCCTCCATTCCAGAGTTGTGTACGTGACGCGAAGGTCGCCTCCATTATGTGCAGCTACAACTCTGTGAATGGAATTCCAGCCTGCGCCAGCTCCTACCTTCTTCAGACGTTGCTTCGGGACCATTGGGATTTCAATGACGATGGTCGATGGGTAACCTCCGATTGTGATGCTGTCGACAATATTTTCAGCACCCATCACTTCACCTCAGACTATGCCCAAGCCGTTGCGGATGCCCTTAAAGCTGGTACCGACGTTGACTGTGGAACAGCCTACTCTTTGCATCTTCCAGAGGCTTTCAACCAGTCCCTCATTACAAGGGCGGACTTGGAGAAGGCACTGGTCCGACAATACTCGTCCTTGGTTCGGTAAGTATCAATGACTCCGATTGGCGATAAGTGGATTAACACTGTTCACAGCCTAGGGTACTTCGATCCAGCAGACAAGCAACCATATCGGCAGCTTGGCTGGTCCGACATCAACACCCCCCCAGCTCGTGAGCTAGCCTACCAGGCTGCGTTAGAAGGGATTGTTCTGCTCAAGAACGATGGAACCCTACCGTTCAAAGACACCATCAAGTCCATCGCTTTCATTGGCCCTTGGGCAAATGCAACAGGTCAGATGCAAGGCAACTACCAAGGAACTGCTCCATTCCTTGTCAGCCCATTCCAAGGCGCCGTCAACGCTGGGTACAAGGCAACATACACTCAGGGTACAACGACCACAGGCACATCGACAGCAGGCTTCGCCGCTGCTCTTGCAGCAGCACAATCTGCAGACGCAATCGTATTTGCGGGTGGAATCGACGAATCTGTCGAACGTGAGGGGCTTGACCGCAACAACATTACGTGGCCTGGTGTCCAACTGGATCTGATTTCACAGCTCAGTAAACTTCAAAAGCCGCTCGTCGTTATGCAGTTCGGAGGTGGACAAGTTGATAGTTCAGCCTTGAAAAACGATAAACAAGTAAGTACGCGTCACTTCAAGTCAAGTAACTTTACTAAATATACCTCGGACAGGTCAACGCAATTCTCTGGGGAGGATATCCTGGACAGAGTGGTGGGACTGCTTTGGCCGATATTATCAGCGGGAAAGCTGCCCCATCAGGACGACTTCCGCTGACACAATACGCTGGCGACTATGTCAACCAAATTGCCATGACCGACATGACTATTCGTCCCAGTTCAACCAGCCCAGGCCGAACGTATATTTGGTACAAGGGAACACCAGTGTTCGAATTCGGTCATGGCTTGCATTTCACGACTTTCGCCTTGAGCTGGGGAAGGCAGCCACGCAACACGTACCCTATGCCTCCAGGCCTTGCTCGTGCCCCAGCGGGTACCAAGAGTGTTGATCTCAACGTTTTTGATACTTTCGATGTCGTTGTCAAGAACACTGGCAAGGTGACCTCCGACTATGTGGCTCTTATGTTCATCAGCAGCAATGCCGGACCAGCTCCTCATCCAAACAAGCAGCTCGTGTCTTATACCCGTCTTCACCAAATCAAACCGGGAAGCCAGCAAACCGCATCCTTGAAGGTCACTCTTGGATCCGTTGCCCGTGCAGATGAAGACGGAAACCTCCAGGTATACCCAGGAACATACAAGGTGACAGTAGACACTGGTGCTGGGCAAATCCTTACCCATTCATTTGTCATCGAAGGAAAAGCAGTCCAGATTTCCAGTTGGCCCAAGGAATCGAACTAAGTAGCTGAGTTTGCAAAACAAATAGTCCCTGTTGTAAAATATTAAAATCGCAAGTTACTCCATGTAACATTTGATTGTCGTTATTTGTTGTGAGAATATAAGCAGTTTTACAGAAGAGATTCAAGAAAAAGAATTCATGAAATGTTGACCGTTGAGCAATGTTGATCGTCAAAAACTGAAATGTCGTAAAAGTAAGCGTGAGAGTTATTCGGGATTCGGCGGATGCAGGAGAGTTGAACGGCAATTGCCGATTTCGTGTTGGTCAGGAAGAGAAGTGAAGGAGAAATTGACAACACCACCATTCACGCCTCTGTAGTGAGTTCATTATCCCTTTTCTATACCTACGACATCCTATAACACTACCTTAGACAATGGCGACAAAAGCTGCGACTGTTGCGGTTGTAAGTCTCACTCAACAACCGTCCTTTTGCCACGTAATAAACTTTTTTGAAAAAAAAAAATAGGACTTTGCCCGCATCTACTCCTCTCTTGGTCTCGGAAAGGGTTTGTGGCTCATCTACATTTTTAAAGTCATCAATTGAAGTGTTATACAGAGACCATCTCCGCCCTGCAGGCCTTCCGCAAGCGTCACGCTGATGCCCAAAGGTTGCAACAAGTCTACTCTGGCCAGCCAACTAATGTCGACTTCACCCACTACCGTTCAGTTTTGAAGAACAAGGCTATCGTTGACGAGGCCGAGAAGCTTCTCAAGGACTTCAAGCCCGTGACCTACGACGTCAATGCTCACATCAAGGCTATTGAGACTTTCGAGGCCAAGGCTGTACGCGTCTACTTTATTCCTGGCTGGGGAGACGGGTGTTGAATATATTCATGCTTTTAGGTCGCCAAGGCACAGGAGACTGAGCAAAAGATCGATATTGAACTCAAACAACTCCAGGATACCCTTGCCAACATCGAGCAAGCCCGCCCCTTCGATCAGCTAACGGTAGGACTTGCAATGACATTCATGATGTATTGATTTGTTGACAGAACCTCATAGACCGAGGACGTGGCTCAAGCTCATCCCCGTATCAAAGAAGCTGTGGAGACCATGCTCAAGAAGGGCAAATGGACAGTGCCAGGTATGTGGACAGCTCATCGTATCAGGTTTTCAAATTTAACCCATATCTTTTTAACAGGATACAAGGAGAAGTTTGGCGATCTCAACCTCATGTAATTTACATATCCCTTATAGAGATGAGGATACAGGTGCCACACTGGCAGTCATATATTCAACTACGTTGCACACAGACACTTGTTTCGACTGGCGGGAACTTATTCTACTTAATATGCCCCACGACGATATTCCCATCCTGTGAGCGGTTGGTTTACGACGGTAGCCATGCTACTTTCAACTTTGGATGTTAATTTCATGTCCAATGAGTTCAATTTGGCTCCAGTCACGTCCGTTGCCCACAAAGAAACGGCAAGTGTGTTCTCGCCGTTATAGTTGAGGATACCTTGGGCTGGTGAAAGAGGTAAGCCTCGATGAAACGTGCTAAATAAAAGGATTCTGTCACTTACGGACTGGGAATGACAACTGGGGTCCGATGTGGTTTACTGCGACAAACCCAATATCAGACAACAGTACACAACCAGAGCAGAGTCAACGCACCATATTTTCCGAATTGGTATCCATTCACATAGAACTGGATTGTCGTGAGCTAAATTACGCTGGCATGATTGAGTGAGAACGTACCTGAGAGCGGAAGTGCGGGTTCGTGGTGGAGTTTGAAACAACCAACGCCAAAGGGTAATCAACGCCTTGCGGAATGTTTAGGTTGAACTTTGTTCTGTAGAAGCTAACACCCGGAGCAGAAATTCCTGTAGTGGGTGTGCCTGTTGCCCAAGAAGCGTCATTGAAACCAGGAAGGTGCCATCCTACGGAACATATTTAAGTCAAAAAGAGATGCTCATCCAGGGCATAATGCTCTTACCTTGCCGTTCGCCGTAGAGGCCACCCTCGTTAAGCGGGCCGCGTGTCCTGTCAACATACTACCAGGTGTGTCAGGAAGATGAACATGAATCATTGCAGAAGTCTTACCGATTCGCCTCCAAGATTTCCTGTCACTTTCCAGGTACTGACTACGGTGGAGGTACTGCCGACGAAGGAGTACCTATTGATGCCTCTGGGAGCTTTGAAGTCATCATTGCCCGTTGTCCAGTCCTCTTCATAACCCATATGGTCTTGCAGGATAGTGATAACATGTTTTGAGCCATTCGCCAATGAGGAAGGGAATTTGAAGGTGCCTTCATATTGGTTGTGCACAGCATCTCCTACCCAGGATCCGATAAAGGTAGAATCCAGCCAAACGGAATAACCGAACGCAGCGCCACCCAAAACATTCACCTTGAACCCAGTCTCAGTACCTGTGGCACTGAAGTGGGCTCTCCATAAAATGTTACCCGTGTGGAAACCATAGTCGCCAGCATAGAGTACAACATTTGTTGCAGGTTTCCTTGGGTTGACAGTACTGTTATGGGAAGCAGTCACCCATGCAGAATCGGAGTAGCTCTGCAATATTTCGGGCAAGCTGTTGGCAGTTTTCTAATACAAGTGCATCGATGAGTAGGTGAAAACCACAGAGTCCCCAAGACGTACCCAAGTCAGGGATGAGAGATTAGGAACGACGACATTTGGAAGAGAAGCAGCCCTCGACGCAGTCAAGGTGCCATATGACGTCTTCGTCAAGCTTAGTGGGGAACCGTTGAAGGTCACCGACGCGGAATCTTTCGTGGGCGCGATAATTTCAAAGTTGGCAGTGCCGTTGAGGTCTCCCTTGATAGCCAGCACTCCGTCTTTAACTGCAACGGAACGAAGCAAGTAGCCTCCCTTGACAATGATCGGGTTTTCTTTCTCGAATTGACCCATGGGGCCCGATGCAGGTGGGTGGAGGACCCAGAATTGATAGGCATTAGCACGGTCTAGTATGTTTTTCAGATTTCATCTGATAGGTTAAACAACGTGGAGGCGTACCAAGGATGTACAGCAGGGTGTTAGATCCAACTTGGACGACCGATTGGCCATTAGTAGTGTACTGTAGAGCAAGTGCACCTCCAGATAGGACCTTCTCCTTAATCGTGGCAGATCCTGAGAGAACCTTGACCGCGGGAGGAGTAGAAGTTGAGAACTTCAAGGCAGTTTCATGAAGCTCGCCTGCATTCCCGTACAAAAGAATAATATCACGACCGTCAATGGTAGCCCTAGTATTCCATATAAGGTAACCCTTTTTTTGTGATACAAAGAAATGTTCTTACCATGTCATAATTTCGGCTGTAGAGTACACCAAGGTATTGGAACCAGCTGCATAGTCAACAACGTGGATCTTGGAATCTTTCCCATTAAGTGCAAGGGATCCACCAATGGTGGGTATGGTCAATTGACCGATGCTTGTCGGAAGAGTGAGGCGATAAGTCTGCAGGGCATTGGATGAAGCGTCCGATTGCCTTAACATCGAAAGTACCCGTTAGCTGATGCTTGAGCAATATGACGACACATACCTGACAACATAGAACCCAGTCTTCTTTCCAACGACATCAAGAACCTGGGTCGTTTTAAGGGCTTGATTCCCTGTAAAGGCGCCAGCAGTGTTATAAATGTTCTGTGGCCTAGTAGTAAGGTATGCAGGGGAAACTGCAAGGAAGTTGGCTTGTAGTTTGAGTTCGTAGTATTTCTCGCGCAGAGTACGGTCCTCAGCAATAGCGGAACCCTAAGAAAGTCTCAGACAGATTAGGGCGTTTGTTCTGATCATTGTTACTCACATAGTCGTATGAAGTATAAACACCTTTGGGGATTTTAGCATTGTTGATGACAGCATATATCATCCTAAAATGACATACCTGGATGGGCGATTCCTCCCCAATTCGTACCTCCAAAGATCATGTACAAGTTGAACATTGTCGTTGACATCGCATATTGGTTTTTGTAGAATACTAAACTGGCTTGAGCATAGTGACATTCCATGAAGCAAGCAGAACGAACCTCGTTCAAATTCTGGGCCAAGCAAAATAGCGCATGCACCGTAGCCAGCCCCACCCCTACCCGATGAATCAATAAGCTTTCGTGGTCTTCTCGCCCGTTTGTCGTGCTTACCAGCCATCGAATGCACCTGCCTGGAACTCGTAGACTGCATTCGGGTCTTCTGGATTGATATCCATATGAGCACCCCAGAAATATCTATACGAAGACATGAGTAAATAATAGATTAAATGCCTTGCTGAAAACGTACTCTGGAACAGCGTCTGACTTCCAGGTGTAAGGATTTGAGCAGTCAAAGCCATTGGGATAAGAGTCATAGCCGTAGATATCAACGGAGGTATAATGACCTCCTGGCCATGCGTCGTTCGTAGTAATTGGGACAGTGACACCGGCATCAATCTGCAAGATATGTCAAAATTTAAAACTGGGCCTGTAAAAACATGCCACTCACGAATGACTTCATGAGTTTGTCTTCATAGACGAAGTCCTCCGAGTAAGGAGCATACCATCCGCTGTATTCATTTTCAGACTATCAAACACATGAGTGCATGACTAGTGTGCGCTTAAGTAAAACGTACCTGGACCAGGATTACAGGACCTCCTTTGGTGATTTCGTTGGCAGCAATCTTCTCGGCAACAGCTTTGATATAACCCTCATAAGCTTCGACATATGTGCTGTTGGAAGTTCTCCAGATTCCTGGGGTGTATGTACCCCAACCAGGGAAACCTCCGCCAGTTGTCTCCGCATTTATGTAGGGCCTTTAAAAAGGGATGAAAAGGCGCCGGGGCGTGATGTTTTTTGCACTTACCCAGGACGAGCAATGAGATATACGCCTGCCTCTTTGGCGGCGTCGAAAAACGGCTGCAAATCCCTGAATCCATCGAATGAGATTTCTCCGCGTTTTGGTTCATGAATACCCCAGAAAACGTAGAAGGAAACTGTGTTGAAGCCCAAGGATCTGCGTTCATTATTTTTAAAAAAATAGGTCTGCTCGATTATATAGCGTCACTTACTTGACCTTCTGGAAAATATCGAGATGAAGGCTCTGGACAGGCATGCTGAAAAGGGCATGTATCAGTCTAAGTTTGTGAGAGATGTTGAAAGGGAACCAACCGATATGGATGAATTTCTCCACTAAAAATCATGAGGCGCTTGCCATTGATTTTCAAAGAGTATTCGTCCCAAGTAACCTGATGAATATGTTCATAATGTCAACAAAGTATATGGAGGATGCGCCATACAATATCCTGAAGCCCATTGGTCTGAGGGGTTTGACGTGCGATCAGCCTTTTTGCCCCATTCTTTGCAACGACCTCGGAACCTGCAAGAAGAGCAAGTACTCCGAGCAGAGACGCTAATCTCAAGAAGTAGGACTTCATTGTGAGCTGTGTGGAGTATCGTCAGGCCTTTAGGGTTTTATATGGGGGACTATGGGCCTGCCGGGAGTGATTTACCGTTCAGCATCCGTTCATTGTATTGTAAAGCGGATTTCGTGTGTTGAAGCAGAGGCACATGTCGCAAAGTCAGTCATTGACAATGTGGACCATAGCATCATACCAGACAAGCGAAGGTGAAAGGAAGTCGAAGCAAAAGATTCGTGAAGGGGAATTTGCGCAATAGGGGCCCAGGATCCAGAAATAGACTACCACTTCTCTTCACGTGAGGTTGCTCGCCAGCTCAAAGCGATGTTTGAGAGCCACTTCCTGTAAACAGTGGTTTAAAAATAGGTCGCAAACCTTGCCAAGGCAGGTCCTTGTATCTCGGATTACAAGGTGAATTGTGCAGAGGGCGCAACGAAAAGCAATAAGAGTGTATGATATGCTGTTGCCTTCTATCGTAGTTCTTGAGGGCTTGAAATATTGAAAGGCGGTTTCTGTTAAAAGATTATATGTCTTTTTTTCTGTATGTGCGGACCGATAGGCGGAATTCTTCCTGCAAGTGACATTTCAATAAATAAAAGAAAGTATGACCGACTTTCAACCGTATCTCGCCGCGGCCTGAGCTTCAACAGTAAACACTAAGAAAAAGCAGACACAGGAGTTTGGGTGTTAGGGCCGCCGAAAATTTTCCGTATAGAACTCGGGTTGGATCTAAAGTGCTGAGAACAATCTAGAGGCCAGCTACTATACGATCGAGAGAAATAGCACACGAGTGACAGCGACCAAGGCCTGAGCTGGACATATCCGTGATGCCATGCAGCTGATGAGATGTTTCATGGACTCGATTGCCTTGGCCAATACGATTATTTGGAAAGATTTATGGCATAGAATGAAACACATCAAGAGTCCAGAGGTGGGCGAGATACTGGATTCAGAAACACATGACCGTCGTGGAGCTGGATTCTGATTGTTGAACAGAAAAAAGGGGCTGAAGCAATAGTTGTGCGATTCAACGGAGCGCAGGAGTTACGAAAGAGCGATAAATCGGCAATAAAATCATAATATAAGCTAGAAACTAGAAATCGATGAAGGGAGAAGTTAAAGACTATGATCTGAAAAAGGAAATGGACTAGTATTTAATTCAAAAAGTACAAGATATTTATTTCTTCCCATCTTTCCTCTTTATCACTTACCATGTCTTCCATATCTATTCACCAATATAACGATCCTCAAGCTGTTTTCGATCTTATCGACAAACAATTCAGCGTTGATGACAATGTTCTCCTCGATCTCACAAAAACCTTCCTTGAAGAGTTCAAAGTCGGTTTGGCAAATTATAACCAAGCCATGGCTATGATGTTAGCATCTTTATCAATTTCATCTCCTTTATCTCTCTCATATCAGATAGTCCATCTTTCGTAACAGGTGTACCAGATGGCACGGAAACTGGGTAAGTTTGTAACTGCAAAAATATGGTACGCACAACAATGAATAACCAGTGATATAAAACAGAACATTCCTTGCCCTTGATCTCGGAGGTACAAACTTGTGCGTAATTTCGCATCTTATTGGTGTTTTAACTACGCTTAAACGACGCCCGTATCTTTCAATCCACGCGCCCTCGCGACACCTCGATCTAGACGTGTTTGTGAAGTCGTCCTCAATGGCGACAAAACTTTCAGCTTGGTTCAACAAAAATATCGCGTGTCCGAGACTTTGAAAGCAGGAGAAGCCACTGCACTTTTCGGTATGTCGCCATTTCATCATCTACGTAAATAACCTAATTTGCATATTCTATTTTCAGACTATCTTGCCGACTCTGTTGATGCATTCCTTACCACTCATGCTACAACCGACTACACCTCTCCTCAGGACAATAAAGAAGCCGCCGCATCGAATAGCGAGGTTCATCTTGGCCTGACATTCTCATTTCCAGTCGAGCAAACTGCTCTAGGCTCAGGAAAAATCTTGACCTGGACCAAGGGCTTCTCGGCTAAAAATGCGATTGGCAATGACGTCGTCAAACTCTTGCAAGATGCATTCGACAGGAAACACATGCACGTTAAATGTGTTGCGCTTGTAAACGATGTATGCATTTCTTAGTTTTATAGGTTTTTCGCCTTTCACGATTCACGCTCTATAGACCGTTGGCGCCCTCCTTTCTAGGGCCTATACCGCTGGTGGTTGTATTGCTGGTGCCATTTTCGGCACAGGAACGAACGGCGCTTATATTGAACAAGTTGGTCAGTATTCCCGTTATCCCTTGCTAATATCTAGCTGATGTCTTTGGTAGCAAATATACCCAAGCTGGCTGGCTCAGCCGCTGCTGCCCGAGGCGGTGAGATGGTGATCAACACCGAATGGGGCGCTTTCAACAACTCCGTAGGTACCAGTAAATTCAATTTAGCGCAGGTGCTTATACTCCATTTAGCGCAGTCACCTCCCCACAACTCCATACGACCAAGCATTGGACCGACTCAGCATTAACCCCTCTTTCCAAGCCTTCGAAAAGTTCATTTCGGGCATGTACCTTGGCGAGATTGTTCGCCATGTTATGGTCTCGCTGGTCGACGCTGTGCCCAAAGCCCTTCTTTTCTCTGGAAAGTCAACCCCAGAATTGAACAAACACTATGGACTTGATACCAGCTTCATGAGCGCTGTGGAAGAGGCTTGGATTGGTGATAGCAACGAACCAGACAGCTTTGAGCACCCACCTTTCGGTCAAGAATTCTCGAAGGAACAATTGTCACCCAAAGTCGTGGCCAAACTAGATCGCATTCGGAAAACTATCGTCGAACACTTGGCCTTCAAAGAAGAACAAGTTTCTTACAAGGACGCTGCTGTACGTGTTGAATTCACGGTGTTGAAAACCATATATCGAAAACCTTTGACAGATTGTTCGCTGGATATGTTCGCTGGTTGCAAGGCGTGCAGCTCTGCTTAGTGGTGTAGCCGTTGCAACAGTCCTCATCCAGACGAAGCACGCTTCTCTGAAGGGAGAACACTCTGAGATTAAGGGAATCAACGACAGACTTGGACTTGGCGTCGATGGAAGGTAAAAATACAACTCGTTCGCAGTTCACGGATCGCATACTGACTTTTTTACAGTCTCGTGGAACATTATCCCAACTTCACTAAAATTCTACGAGAATCCCTGCGCCTGCTGGTTGGCGAAGCAGTTGAGAAGAGAGTCGAGATTGGTTTGGCAAAGGATGGAAGTGGGGTTGGCGGTATGTTTCCCCTTGTTTTGTAAATGAACAAGTCCCAATGACGTTTTCTATAGCTGCTCTATGTGCTCTTATGGCTTTGAAGCACTCATGAATAAGATACTCAAAGGACTGAGGCGGTATTTTCTAGAAACCTGACAATATCGAATAATTAAGTAAACCAACTTGTATGATATCCACCTTGACAAATGATGAACCTTTCTGCAACATCTGAAATTCACTGCCGTCATAACACTGTTCTCTCTTGTGTGTCGAAATAGCAATAATAATGGCATTACGTTAGAGAGTAGAATTGTATGTACTAGGGGGGTTTTAACTTGAGATGGCGTTCTCGTAGGCCTTGCTAACTTTTTGCCAGTCGAGAACAGACCAGAACTCTCTCAACCATGGCTCCTTGCCCCAGACACCGTAGCCGGCGCTCATCCACGCGTGTTCGTAAACGGGGACAGTAAACAGAGGGAAAATAGTCTCTCCAGCGTTGAGCATGGAAGGAATGGTCACGGCCTGTTCGGCATCAGGGTTGGGAGGCTTGTTGTCAAAGATGCTGGCAGGTGGGCCAAAGTCAAAGGATGCGGGCTTGGAGACGTGAATCTGGCGCGCATGAGGATCCGCAGGAGATGGGAAAGGGTTTTGAGGAGTGACACCAGAGGTAGGTAATGACGGCGAAGTGCCTGCTGGTGATGATTTAGAGAAGGATGAAGTGGATGCGGATGTTGAAGGTTGGGATCCATCTTCGGAGACGACGGTCCTGTCTTCGCGGTATATGGCGCCCTTGTTGTAGTTCATGTTGGTTCGGGACCTAATGATGAGAGTAGAAGGGCCAAAAGTGGGGAGAACACCGAGGTTTCCCTTGGTGTCTGTGACGAGCCAGACCCAGCCGTTGGAGAACATTCCAAGAGCCGCTGCTGAGAACGTGGATTTGAGTCGGGTGAGGTCACCATAGTTAACCCTGATCCTCTCAGCAAGTTTTTCTGAAATGAGGGACTGGTGGTTCTCTACACCGCTTTGTGAAGGTGGGGGTGGTGCCTAGAGAGAGAATTAGGTCAACAATTTGATGAGCAGAAAACAACGCACCAGTTGGTCAAGGAAGAAGCTGTTATTGAGAGCAAGAACAGCATAATTGAATGCCAGAGTCCTTTCGCGTTGGTGGGCGTATCTAATGACTGTCTGAACAACAGAAGCATGTGGTTCAATTTTGGGATCGGCTGTGAAGAAATGAGCGGTTAAAGACGCGACATGACTATTAAAAGTTGAATATAACGCACTTCTTATTTCTTCATTTAGTCTTTCGAGCAAACCATCCTGATATTCAGTCAGGGTTTTAAGTGCTTGTGGTGGTAAGAATTTGCCCAGACCTCCTTCTACGGGGTATGGCAGAGGTCGGGGGTGGTGAATATTTCTTGACCAGCGAAAAAGAAAAGGAATAGAAGTTGAACGTGGCAGTCTGGAAGAAACCAGACGAAGTGAACTTGACATGCTAAAGAAAAGAAATAATAATTAAGTAGCAAGAGAACAAGTTTTTTTCGGAGAGACGCGCTTTGGATATTTTTGGGAACTCTGTTTGGTTTTGTATGTCAACAGCTTTCCCCTGGCGTTGGCATTCACTCACCAGCCACGTCGCGTTCTCATACTCTCACTGACTAGAATGCCTTCAAAATCTCCAGCATCAGACAATGCTTTTGTAGCTCTGTGGAAAACTTACAATGACAGTACTTCAAACCGACTCAAATTTATCGATGCTTTCCTTTTCTTCCTGATGCTATCTGGCATTATCCAATTCGCATACTGTTTTCTCGTCAGCAATTTCCCCTACAACGCGTTTCTGGCTGGGTATGTACAATATATCTCATCCATGCTCAAATAATAACCCTTCTTTTCTCCTATAGCTTTTCAAGCAATGTCGGACAGTTTGTCCTTACAGCGTCCCTGAGGTCACAAGTTAACCCAGAAAACAAAGACGAATTCAAGGACGTTTCTCCTGAAAGGTACTCCATACGTCACATTCAACGGTTTCCTGTAACATTAACTCGTCTTCCGAAGAGCATTTGCGGACTTTGCATTGGGCTCCATAGTTCTTCACTTCTTCGTATACAACTTCCTAGGATGAAATCAATATCATCTAGTTTCTTCAGGGGAAAGCAAGGAGGTCGGCCGTAATTTATCATTAAGTATTGGAAATAAGCAGAGGGCGAGGCAAGTAAAACTGAATCGAAGCATGTGTACGATGCAGGAAAGAAGGACCGGGATTGTTCACCGTTTCCTTTCGAAGGATGAAGAGCGCTGAAGATACCGTTAGAAGAGTCTTGAACACAAGCAAACAGAGACTTACGCCAAATACCACAACTGCGAAATCAAATGCGTATTCTCCTACTCCAAATTATTAAACTTTCCAGGTGTTGTGAAGAAAAAACGAACCAAATTCAAGATATGTGGACAGGAGTTCTAGAAAGGTGCTATTTAGTTACAGTCCATGGCATGAGAGCAACAAAACCTACGGCGGATATCTTTGTTGGGGACTTGGGATAGCGCTGGTCTGTTTATATATAAGAACAAATCCAAAACACATTACCAGAGGTTTTCCTACGTCAATCCTGTCGTTCTCTTTACGCCTGCAAGAAATGCGCTGATGAGAAGAGCGTCGATCCCAAGGTGAACTGTTGGTAAAGATGAGAATTTTGCCGAAATGGTTGCAGAGAGTTTTCACTAAAACTGACATAGCTTTCCGAGCATAGTAAAAATATAATAAGTGATAGACCAAAGTGAAGTTGTGATCAAGTTGGATGGGCGAGTGGAAGTAAGAGACAAGATTGAACCTGAACGGGACCGTGCTGATGACCAATTAAACTCCGAGCCTAATTGAGGCAACTTCGATGCTCTATGTTCAATGCAGAATACTTGTAACTCTTCTAATTAAATATTTTTTATATTCTTTTTTCTACTGGATATGAACTCAAAATGCTTGTTTAAATTTGAAAATAATTTCCTTGAAACTCGTTGTTTGTGGTTTATGTTATGGTAAAGTAATTTGATGACTAAGCCAACTGACAACGAGTAGTGGTGCTTAAAAGTGTCGTGTTTGCTTGAGTGTTTGCCAGTTGTCCTCAAATTGCCTCTTGTCACTTTTCCCTTTCTACAGTCATTTTCTTTATTGCGCCTGTTGTCATAACACAGCAAGCTTTCCATACAATGCCATCCAGGCCTCCTTCGCCGCCTCTGGGTAAAGGCTACTTCTCAGCTCCTTTCGAGCGCTTTGTTCGCGATGACAGTGGTTTCGACCAGTTGGCAAGCGCCTTCACTCTTCTGGGTACGCCTACACAGTTCTCATATTCCATCTATGTGGACATTTATATCTTTCTCTGCAGATACCGTTGAAACCTATTTCGACTCTCATGTCGACCTCCTCCAGCGTAAACTTCAGAAGCACAGTGATCGTCTCAAAATGAAGGCCGAGGAAAAAATAAAAGACCTAAAGATTAAGGACCTGTCTGGAGACCTGCTGGCCGACAATCTCGAACGTGAAATTAAAAGCTTTAAGCTCAAGGTAAGTTCCTACCTCAACCAATATGTGACGCGTTGGATGACGCGACTCTCCACAAGATTTCAACGCGCATGGCAAGCCTGTCTGCCTCCTGGCAATCCGCAAAGGTTGTTCGCACTAGGGACAAGGTCTCATTCTTCTTCGGCGTCATGAATCTACTTTTGACGGCTCTTATGTTTGGTTTGGCCCCAGAGTGAGTATCAGACCTATACAACATGTGAAATGCTAACCGCCGTGCTCAACCCAAATTAGGTGGATTCACATTGCGTACACTGTTCAGGGTCTCTATTTGCTCCCTTTGCGCTATTATACCTACAAAAAACGCGCATGGCACTATTTCCTATTCGACCTCTGCTACTATGTTACGATACTCAACTTTGTCTACTTCTGGATTTTCCCTGCAAGCCCAGCACTTTGGGTAGCATGTTACTGTCTCTCTCATGGATCTCTTGCAAGCGCAGTCATTACCTGGCGGAATAGTCTGGTCTTCCATGACCAAGATAAAGTCACTTCTCTCTTTATTCATATCTACGCACCGCTGTCATTCACAGTCATTCGGTATGTAAAGTCTTGGATGGAGTCACACATTTGACGATACTGAACACGTTTGTTTCTAGACACTTCTATCCAAACGCAGAGCAGCGTTTTCCAGCACTGCGAGATGTTCCCGACCTTAATCCTGTGACAGCTCTGCTTCTAAGCGGAGGCATTTGTGAGCATTTTTGATTTTGCCACGTTCTATATTTGCTTATCTGCCTTCAAGACGCGCTTTGGCAGTTGTTTTACTGGAAATTTTTGTTGGTTGATCGTCGTGAAAAGATTGAGTCGGGACAAAGGACCACATCTTTCTCATGGCTCCTCAATGACAAACGTGGCGCCATTGGACGAGCTTTGGGGGCCGTACCTCCTGCATATCGCGAGGCTTCATTTATGGGAGGGCAATTCAGTTCGTATCTTTCGTCATATATTCAAACCAGCGTGACATCGCGCTAACATAGTATCTATCCATAGTTTACGCCATTCTGACGGAAATACCTGCTGTCTTCCTTCTATACCGCAGTTCTACATGGAGTGCCGTTTTCCTTCTTGTTATCTTTGCCGTTAGCGTCTGGAACGGTGGTGGCTTTTATATTGAAGTGTTTGGCCGAAAGTAGGTCACTTTATAAACTCTGCTGCGGTAAATGCTGACTGTCCATGTATTCTAGGTTTGAGCGTGAATTGGAAGCTTTACGCAAGGAGTTAGCTGAAGCAACTGCCCGTTCATCGTCTGCTTCCGGAGCATCCACTCCTGGACTAAGTCGTGGCAGCAGCCACAGTGACCTTCAGGCTATCCTTGCGATTGCAGACTATCCTCCTTCTTCCTCGGGATCATCTGATGCAGGTGCCGACGATGTAGCAGAGTCCAAGAAGAACTCGTAGCTTCCTGCTCCTCCTCGCGCTTCATGTTTCGATCACGGCTATCTGTATGACACCCAATAATTCCCCCATTCGGGTTTCTCTTTAGCAGTCTTTTTCCAGTTTGCATTTATTTTTATTCATGCCCTTCACGTTATGTTTGATCTATGCATATACCTCACCAGCGGCTTGTACGACTTTTTCGACTACTTCTTAAACCCTTTCTTTTTTTGGCTTTTTAGCTTGTGGTGTAACAATTTAATGATTAATACCTGTAATTTCCTTTTCCTTTTGGAACATTGGCTTATAACCATAGTGTTCGCGTCAGTTAACAGCGCATTTTGTGATGATGTTAGCCTTTTGTATGAAGGATTGTACGAGTATATTTAGTCCATATATCATTTGCATGCATTTTGTGCATTTTCATTGGTAGTTTTTGCTGGGTTCAACACCCTCTTTATTGAAGTTTTGCCAGCATTTACCAGTCAGAACCCATCCAGAAAACGGTCCCTCCGAACCAAGCAATCGATTCCTAGCTTGTTGGTATACTAAATCCGTCTGTTTAACGTCATAATAGGTATCCTCTGCACTACATACCAGAGGTGTAAGCTTTGAATTGGTATACGTCTCAGATATCTGAACACCCACCTTAAACCGTTCTTTGTGCTGTCTGCTCTGAGAACCGAGTCGTAGAGATTCAGCAAGGCTATTCGAGAAATAAACGGCCTATACAAATTCATGAGCAACGTTTCTACTTCATGGCTGTATTCCGCAAGTAAACAACTTACCTGGCTTTGTCACGGTATCGATGTTTGGGTGAAACTCCTCTCTTTAAGCCATTGATAAGAATTTCAGGGCAGGCCATGTTTGCATTCCAGCAGAGAGCTGCGTGCATCGAGAAGGGAATCATCGATCATAATATTATTGGTGTACAAGTTAGATTTTTGCTTACATTCCACACATGTACTCCCCATTTGTAGTTTCGTTTGAGAGTGAATAAACGGATGCTCAGTGAAATGAATTTGAGGTTGATGGGTGCGATGACCTGAGGGAAGATCTTGCGAATCGTGCAATTTTAGAGCAAATCAAAGTGCTTTTTTCAAAAACAACGCACTGCACAGGCCCTTTACTCTCCCAAAGAACGCTCTTTGGCAATCTTCCCGTACTGCATCAAGCATGTGCTGAGGAACGTCACCAACAATGATGACGTCGATATAGAGCGGGTTCGCAAAGAAAGGTGCACCGAGGGCTCCTTGAATTCCCAACACATTCCAACGTGCTATTTTATCACTGCAAGACATGCATAAAGTAGGCGGAGAATCGGCTCTCCCAGGTTTTGTGCGTAAGACACCCATTCGTGCGTAGTTGTCTCTCCCTCGAGAGGCAGCCATTGGGTCCAGTGTGGGAAATACTGTTGAATTTTTCAAGGCTGCCATCTCTTCATCCTGTGTGGATGCCAAATACCGCATTGAGGCATCACCGCCTGTCGATTAATATATGTAAGATGATAGTGTGCCACAGACAGCATAAGTTGACGAACATGGTAGAGTAGACACATAGAAGCCGAGCTGGACTCCAGGACGAAGTGTGTATCGAGTGCCACCGTTTTGCTTTACAAGCCAGTCTGAAGTAGCTTCTGGATCTTGAAGACGATGGACCTCTTCTATAAACCATCGCATTGCACATCGACGAGCAAGAACCTCTGCGTGACTGTCATGGACAATTTCTCCCCTCGTAGAGAGTTTGTTTGCTGGTATGCATTTTGTTCCTGTTGCAATGCTAATCACTTTTATTTTTGTGGTGCTGGATGTCAGGTCCGTTAGGCAGAAAGCAGCCAAAATAGTCCATTGAGAATTCTGAGTCGTATAGCCTAATTCTGCATATGCACGATGAATTGTCTGCACAAGGGTGTTTATATGGTCGTGGTTGTCATCAGAGGGCATGATCAGCTGAAATTGTTACCGATCATCCTTTGATTTGCCTTGGTCTTGATTCTTAAGTTTAAGCCTGCTCACCTTTTTCTACCTTTTCGACGTATTCACTTCTAAATCTCATTCGATAACCATCAATTCATTTCTTCTGCAGTGTCCTATCATTCATTTCGGGAAATTGGTATGAAGACTTTACTTTGGCGCTCCCAGTGATTGTCTGATAGAAAAATCTCGAAAACGTCGATATCCGGCCTGCGAAGTCAGCTTCATTCCAGTTGCAAACCAACGCATGGGTCTTCACATGAACAAGTTCACCTCGGATTAATCGTGATAGATCACAACATTAGATGACGTTAATTGATTATGTGGTTTGATTATCGTGATGCAGTGCACACTCCCATACCACGACCGTGAATATAATATATAGTTCAAACGTCTGTCGAAGACCAAAGGTAAATGCGATGCCAGATACGGATCCCCGTAACGAACCGTGGTCTCCATGGACAACATACCCAGACAGGGTAATTGATCTGCATGAACTTGGCGTCCTTATCAACTATGAACGGGCGTCTACTGACCACCGGTTCCGACACATCAAACTGCGAGAAGTAGCAACAATCTCAGACTTTACGACGATCAAGTGTTCAGCAATCGAATGGACCACTAGTCCAAATCATAGGTTGGGGCTGGTGTACGACAAACGTCCTGCCCAACCAGCCGGGGACAACGAAAATCCAGAGCCTGACCTCATCACCAACATGGTCAATGACCCAATTCCTCCATTGCTCCGCCACCTTACCACACGAGACCTCGAAACGTTTTATTGGCGCACTCGACATCACGACGCAAGTCAGGTCACTGCAGTCATCCTTCAGCACTTTTTCGATCTCTTTCCTCCATATACACGAGTTCGAATAAGAACTATGGCTCCAGTTATTCCATCGACAAGACAACTGCAACCCGTCTCGCCTCGGGATGCCCCAATCAACCCACCGAAACACATATACTATTCTACGCTGGTCTCTGACCGCAAGGTGATCGAGTTCCAGATCACGAATCCCAAGCAGCGAACCGTCATTGCTGTATTGCCGGGCAGCAAACCGTTTATTACTGGAGGCTATGGACCGATTAAACACACTATTCTTGGGTTTGGACCTCCAGCATCCCCAATAGAAACTGTATATGATCTCACGTCGATGCAATTTGGAGAAGAAGGGAAGGGAAATAAACGCAAGGGCTTATTTGTTTTGGAGCCAATTCAAGATTATGTCGGGATACGTCTTCCAAAGATGGTAGAGTCTCATACGATGTCTGAAGCCAAGTTGCTGGACCGCGTCGAATTCGATGTTAACGATATTCATTTAATCGACGTGGCAAGAAGGGTCAAGACTCGTTGGCAAAGGAGAAAAGAAATACCATTTTGTGCCTATTGTGGCGCTCCGCCCGAACACGGGAAAGATATGGCAAAGTGCTCTGCATGCAAGCTGGACCATTACTGTAACGAAGAACACCAAAGAAACGCCTGGCCGTTCCATAAACTTTTCTGTGACCCCACAAATCGATACTAGACCACCGATATCAACGCCTTCTGTTGCAATTGGGAGCATATCATGAGAGCCTTACTTTATGTACTCATTGAAACAGGGACATACGTTACTAATATAACAGATAAATATATACTTGTACACTGCAGAAAGCAATGATCAACCATTGACAGCACCCATATTCGCTTTCCGGTTTTTGCTGCGTCTTGCTCGTACAAGGTGGCTCGAGCGATACGCCAAGGGAGGCAAAAACCCAAGCGACGCCTTCATCTTCTTTGCGTCAATCTCAGCCTCCTTGACTTCCTCCTCCTTGCGCTGCTTTTCCTCTGGACTCAAATGGGCCTCCGCCACTGGTGACAGAGGGTCCTCGGGACCAGGAGTAGCTGGGTTATACGCACGCGTGGATGGATCTGTGAATACAATAGGCTGAGGTGACTGATAAGCTGTGATTCCTAGTTGGCGGCAGTAATACTGCACGGCTGCATGGAATGCAGTTCGTCGGGCGTTGCGCAGGCCCCAGTCCTGCCAATTCCTGGAACCATAGCGAAAGAGGTCAAGAGGAAAGAACATTGGTTTGATTGAGTAGATACATACCCATTATGTCCAATACCAATCGTCAGCGAGAGATGTCGTTGGAACATGATGTGCTGAAGGGTGATATTGGTACTTGGCTCATACCACCTATTTTCCTCCGTTGATAACCAGTCGTTGAGACATTTTTCAAGAGCGTCCAACTTCGTGAGGGGTGTATTCCATGCCACTTGCATCGTCAAATTCTCAAACGTCTTACCACTTCGACGGACATTGATACTACGAAATGTTCAGTTAGTGGAAGCGACGATATGACATGCAGATGCTTACATAAATTTGTTGAACAGCTGACTGTTGAAATAGTACGTTTCTGTTCCGTCGGAACGAGTAAAAACAGTCTACAAGAGGTAAGTCAAGAGCCAACACAAGTAGTAGAGGTAACCTACGGCAAAGAGTCCCACTTTCTTGACGACTAGATTTTCCTCTGTAGTTCGTGTCAGTGATGATGATGGCTTTCATCCAAGCAAGTTCTCACGATCAACGAAGACTCGGTCGCCAGTGTCATAAGGACTAGAATTAGATGTTGAGGAAATAGCACAGAAGAGGATGGGACGCTGACTTACTGTGTAACAAACAAAAACATTATAGCGTCGAATGCAGAACTGGCAGCATTTTTGAAGATGAAGCTGGCAGCAATAAGCAGCGAATAGACGGATGTAAGGGAGTCTCCGACTTTGACGCCAAAGACGCTCAGACTGATGAAAAACAACACAACCATGGCGAAGAAAAACAATATACGGTCCAATGTCTTGAGAGCCTCCCCAACATCACGCATGGAGCGAGACAAAAATCGACGCTCCTTGTAGATCTTGAGAATCGTGGTTTTAATCTCTGCTCGTGTGATATCGCCATTGTTGTCCTTGTCGAACACTTTAAAAGCGTTTTCGGCCGCTTCGTGATCAGGGAAGGCAGGATAAAAGTCGGCAGGGACAAGCCATGTCCGCCCTCTGTTCTTGAACCGATTGAAGATGGAACGAGCAAGTTTCTGAGAAAGTTATGAAGCTTTGAGCCAAAAAGTGGAAACCAGGCAGCAGCAGCGACTTACCTTGGCTTCATGACTTGAATTCACATTCCAGGCCAGATTAGCAAGTCCTTCGCTTTTACCGCTTAGGTTGCGAGCATCATGAAGAACCGCGTTTTTTATCACCTTTGCAGCTTGCTTGATGGCTGCATCAGGGGTACTCATGTGGTCCACACTGGGCCGTGGACTAGCAGATCGAGAACGTTCACGAGGGGAGAACGAGGGAGGATAACGGTGCGGGTTAAGATGGCTCGGGATAGGAGGATTCGAAGTTGAATTCTGCGGTTGGGAGGTACCAATGGGTCTGAGGTCTATGTCGTCCTTGCCTGCGAATGGTGGTCTAGGTGGTGTGGTGCTGGCGTCTTGCTTTTCGTTGTACTCTTCTTCAGGTTTAGAACCCCCTCCTCCGCTAAACCATGACAGCCTGTTTCTGGAGTTGTCTTTCTTATGCTCGCGTCTGCGAGATGATTCGACGAGAGTTTTGTTGGCTTCGTCGACATCAGATTCGTCAGTGAAATGAGGCATGGGTCGTGAGCGAGGAGTAGCATTCTGGAGAGCGCCGTGAAGCATCTTGTAGTGTTGCTTCTCTGATAGTGCTCCGAAGGCAGAGAATCCGAATGTAGGTGTACGGGTGCCAGATTTGTTGGGAGTGTGGGTAGGAATTTTGGGACGGTATGCACGAATAGTTTCTATAACATCAAGAGCCTTTTTCACTTCGTCTATGCGGTCTCTATAAGCAGTGCGGTGGAAAGAAAATGCTGTCATGGTGTCAGACCTTTGCACATCATAAAATAAGAATCAATTTACCAATGAAATGGGAAATCATCCGCTGAATACACCAAACGAGAACAAAGAAGAAGAAAAATTGCACCACTTGAACAAGCTTCTTAAAGTGTCAACGCTGGTAAACTGACGAAGGAACGAACTGGACATACTCTGTTGGTATACTTGGCCCGACTCAAACTTGTATCAGCTGGGTTGTGCAACTTGTATATCGACTGGAAAATGATAGCCCAGCTCGCATACGCACTCCCCCCATAAAAAGCAGGTTTGATACTGTCTTTGACGGAATCGTAAGATTCTATCTTCGTCTTGACAGATTCTGATATGTGTCCCCATGTTGCAGAGATGAAAAATCTGAGCAAAATGGGAATGATATCAATAATCATGGCGAGATACCATGAGACGACGATGTTTGACGCTGCCCAAAATAACCACGCTTGTACATTGTCTTTGACAAAGCGACGGTGGTCAGTAGGATGGGGTTTATACCAATAGAAGTGGATGAGAATGGCAGGTGCAGCAATGATGGCAGCAAGAAGTGTCGAACCAACGAGCGAAGAGAATAGTACAGAAATGATCCTATAACACTTGTCAAAGGCGAGCGCGAAGAGAGTCAGTGCAAGGGAACTCACTTTTTGAATCCCCATCCCTCACGTTTGGCTTTAACACCCATCTTCCTTGTGAATCTAGCTTCTTCATCTACCAAATCTTCTTCGTCAGACCAGTCATATTCCTCTGAATCTTCATCTTCTGTAAGAATGGACGCCCGTGAACTAAAGGCATCTGAATCTTGACGAAGGTGTGGGTAGGGGAGACCACCAGCTGGTTTCGGGATCTCCGGTAACTGTACTTTTACAGTTTTGTTCTTTGCGTGATCATCATCTGTAGTTTGTGACTCTGATCTGTCGAGAATAGGACGTGGGATGATTGTAGGATGTTGAGAATGGTCTTTGTGCTCGACATCTTGGTCAATTGGCCTCGGGTGAGAAACCTTTTGACGTTCGTTGCGTTCTGTGTTCATGGGAGGAGGAGAGGCATAGGAAGGTTTAGGTATTTCTGGCAATGTGGCTGAGGAGCTGGCAAAAGAGCCCCCACCCCGTTTGTATTCATCAAGAAGATTCTCGGAAGAAATAGAGAGGTCCGCTTTCGGAGCAGGGTCAAGCCGATTGCGCAAGATTCCCAGAGGCCTGTGATGATCATAGGAATTCGACCTTCTCATGATATAAATTCAATAGTGTCCCCCAAATTAGATTTTTCGGAGAGGGATGTAGAATGTACGTGGTAGGAAAGCTGCGGTGAGTGGAACCAGCTCATTAAAATGTGGCTCTGGCTGCCAGACAAGGCATGGCGGTGGAGCGGGGTATCTATATTGAAATCGGGAAGATAAATTTTAGTCCGGTCGATCATCCGGAATTGCGTCTTTGAAAGTAGGCGCCCATACTCCCCGCGCACAAAACTCTTGTACAATAGAGCTTTAAAACATCGCCAGGATTGAGAAATAAGCGCCAACATATCGAAAGAAATGAAGAGAACAACACATTTTAAATCAAAAGGTCAAGAGATGTTCAGAGCTAATTTATTTCCTTTTGGGGAACCACCAACGTGCTATGATGTCATACTACGTCGCCAATGCTCCTCCTCGACTCCATGTAAGGGCTCAGTCATAAAAAATATTTAAAGATCCACATGGACACAAGGAAGCCCTCATCATCCATAAGCATTATGAGTCTAAATCGCAAGCTAACAGCTCAATCTCACGATCCCAACGTCGTTAAAAACGTCGAGCGGCAAATCATTCGCGAAGCCAAGAACGAAGAAACCGCCATCAAGCATGCCCTCAAAGACCTCTCTAAAACAGAGAAGGAGGAAGGAAAAGCTTACAAGGTACACACTTAACATAATATTCTAACATAAACCGTTGTCTCAATTTTTTGCAGCACGCGCTGAAAGCCAAGAGCGCGGCGGAAAAGTCCGCAAAACATGAGCAGACAACGCTCAAGAAAATGCACAAAGCCCAGCATAGCCATGATGTAGCTGCTACAAATTTGCACAGAGCAAACAACGACTATCAGGTGCACATATTCGGCTTGCTCGGAGTGTCTGTGCTAATATAATTTTAGATGTATTCTCAGAACCACGAGAGACTTGTGGACGAGATAAATTCTAAGAAGCAAGAGATAGAAAATTGCATGAGAGTCAACGATGAAAGAACGGTTAGTCGGCGTCTGCTTTCTTATAGAGTTATACTCTCAAATACTAATTTTAAGCTTAGCGGCAGAGGAACAAGAAGCTCGCCGCCCTCCATGCAACCAACAGTGATGGCGAGGATGAATCGCATCTGGGACTACCAAGTTCTGCTATTCCTGCTCAGCCTAACGGTACTCAAGATATTGCTTGATTCGACTACTTCTCCTTTCCGTGGCCGCCAGTATACCTGTTTCATATGGGCACTTTCATCAAAGTTTCATGTCTAGGAAATCACTCTCGTTTTCTGTAAAGGATCCATGGGCCGCTTTAAATGCATATTCTATAAAAATATCGATATGGTACAATTCTACCTTTATGTTGGTTCAGATAAATTTAAGGGTATAACCTGTCTAATTTTACATCGCGCTTCGAAGCGTGACACCTCCGCTGGCGATTTCGGCTGGTTCCTTGGATTCTCCGGCGATAGGCGTAACTTGGCCTTGAAGCAAAGCTTGACCAGCGAGTCTCGTAGTTTCTTTGACCTCTTTAATGAGGTTGCTGAACGGTTTGAAATTGCTGAGCGACGCGTCGCGCATGAGTTCGAATGCAAGACTTTCGCTTGTTGTCACGACGCCACCTCCCGAGCGAACGCGCTCGAGGGCGATCGGAATTTCGAACGAATTGCACGAGGAAACGCCGTCTGCAACGAGGTATGGCATGTATTTTCCGTCTGCGAGGATGGCAAGAACGGTTTGAAGCACGCAAATGTGGGTCTGTGATTTCGAAGCAAAAAAAAAAAAAACGTGGGAGGGTGAGGAAGTGACAGGTAAATAAGCGAGAAGAGGATTCGATACCTACCTCTATGCCGAATATTACGATAGATTTCAAGTTAGGACGGGCGTCAAGGACAGCCCTGACCTCTGGTATCATCATAGAGAACATTGATTTATTATAGGGGCCCAAAAGCAATTCCCCCAGTGAATCGAGGTTGATGTCTGGGTCAGTGGGACCCAAGGCTTGGCAAAATGTTGAGATTAGCGGTCGGGAAGGACACAACCGGTAGATATGCAGAACGCATGGATAAGAAATAAAATGCATACCTCTCTGATTCTGAACTGTGCATAGAACGGGAATATTGAGGACCTTTAGAATCAGACGATGAGGATGGTTACCATGAATCAGTGTTGATCTGTGTACCTTTGCTAGTTTGACCATCTTGTTAGATGTTTCTATAACATGACTGTAGTTGTAAATGGCAGGTTCTATAAATTTATGTTAGTAGAAATAATTCAAAAGATATAAAATTGACATACTAAATTTTGTCTGTACATCACAAAGAAAAAAAATAGTTTCTTGTGGTGATAAAGTCGGCATGATGAAGATGGAAGTGAGTGTGTGTGTGAGAAGAAGAAAGTAGCGGAGAATGAAGTTGATATAGGAATTCAGTTGGTTGAATTCCAAAGTTGGTTTGAATTTCTTCGCTCCTTTGCCATCAACCATCATCTCCTTGCTGCTCTTTGCAGTTGCTCCGCCAGCACGCCACCAAGGCGCTTCCTCTCCTTTCAATTCACCTCCCAAGCCAGGGCACCGCGTTCTTTATTCATTTTTTAAACGAAAAATCAACTAAAATAACGAAATGCAGTCAACAACTCTTATCCAAGCGAACGGGGACGAAATTGCTGCCAGGAACCGAGTATGTTACTCTGAACTTTTTATTTGATTTTCAAATAAATCTCTTTATTAGTTTGAAAACTTCAAGTTGGGAAAAGGACTTCCTTCAACTTTGGCCAATTCCAATCAAAGTTCGACTGGCAGACATGGCCATACTCGTTCTCACTCACGCAATAAATCCATCTCAAATTCTCTTTCTTTTTCTTCTTCTACGAACATGAATGATATGGCAAACTTTTCTTTTCCAATGAGCACAACTGCCCCGGCAATTTCTTCACTCGACACTTTACCTGTCCCTCCCCGCCCACTCAGTCAACCTGTCATATCGCCCAACCCAGGTCCACCTTCCAAACGGGCCTCCCACCACCGCCGACGCTCTTCCGTCTCCACAAGGCGAGAGTCAGCTGAGCTCATGGGAATAACCCTTCCAGACCTTCCTGCTAACGCGGCAGAAGACAACATCAACTTGGGTGAAAAAGATTCAATTCGTCGTCGTGCTCTGTGGGCTCTAGAAGGAAAACCAGATGTCTCGTTTAACAAGGTCGAAATTCCAGAGCTTACAACTCCAGACATGGAGAAGCTCATGTTTGATTTCCGTGAGTTGAGATTTTTTTGCCCCGTAACCAACGCATGTATTTCTTACGTACAATTGCATTTCGCAGCAACGAAGCCATCTTTCAACACGGGGTCAACATCCTCATTTGGTTCATCTGGCATTGGGAATAAACGAGACTCTTTCAAGCTTCTAGGTCCTTCTTCCTCTTCCAAGGACCATCTGCACACCCTACTCGAAGAAGAGGAAGAGGAGGAAGAAGAGGAAGAAGAAGAGGAAACTTCAACAGAAGAGCTTTCCAACACCGCTCACCAATTTGCAGACTTGGAAGGCTCTTTGCGTGCCACTGCGGACCAATCCAGCAAGGAGAATGTTCCACCCTCCACACCTGCCGTCGCTATCACAAGGGCTACCCCATCTAAACCACGACCTGCTAATTTGAATCTTCGCCCCCTTGCTCTCACACCAGAAGCCCTCTCGACTGCTGTTCAAGGCTTACCCACGCCAACTGCCACTCCAAGTCCTCGTGGCGGCCTTCGCCCTCTTTCTCTTAGCAGCAATAGCTCTGACAGCTCCGAGACAACGAAGCAAGAGAGACGATCATCCCTCATCATTTCCCCGTCTCCTGAATCTCGCAGTCGTCCGGTTCTAAACCTTTCCACCGAGAACCTTGTAACGCCACCCAACAAATCGGAGGACGACTCAAAGTCTAAGAGGAGAAGCAGCATTAGCTACAAGAGGTCCTCCTATAATGGTGTGACGACCAACTTAGCTGGGTTACCGACACCAGAAATGACACCTACCTTTGGGCGAAGATATTCTAACGCAGAGTATTCCGGCGTCCATGCGGCGCCACAGATGACACCCAGCTCAACTAACGGGGACGACGAGTTTTTTCCGAACCCCCCGACGCAATCGAGGCCTCTCAGCACGAGTGAGCAGCATTTTCTCTTCAAGTCGCATCATGCGCTGGTTGCGCGGATAAGCGAGTTGGAGCGAGCCTTGTCTGTCATGCGGCGGAGGGAGTCGGGTGGGTACGCCATCTCGAATAATGGTAGTTCAAGGCCACAGTCCATGGTCTCCGACTCGTCAGTCCTGGCCGGGAGCGACGCAGGCAGCGAGTCCGTCAGCGACGAGATGCTCCAACTTATCTCAGATCTCAAAGCAGAACGAGACGAGCTGATCAAAGATATGGAAGGTTGGCGGCAACGAGTCTCGGACCTCGAAAATCAGAATGGCACCCTAGCTAAACGAGTTGACAACGAACGTCGGGAAGCTTGGGTTGCACGCTCTCGTGCTGGTATTCTTGAGCACGAGAAGGATGTCCTCCACAAAAAGTTAACCTCCGTAGAGGCGCAGCTCAAGGATGCCGATGCGGACCGACAGCAGCTAGAATCCCAGAACAACGCCCTCAAACTCGAAAAAGAGGGCATGTCAGACCTCATTGCTCAGCTCCAGGCACAAGTAAAGGGTCTTCAGGATGACCTTGCAAGTGAAAGGAAGGCAAAGGAAGAGGCTCTTGCCACACCAAGGGCCACAGACGGCCAACCCAGCCTTCTCCGTCATGCGTTGAGGCACACCATGGGATTACCCTCGCTTGATTCCGAAAGCTCTGCCACGGATGTCGAGTCCTCTGACGATGGGCATGTCTTCGGTTTTACCCTCAAATCGGTGCAAGAAGAAGACGAAGACAACTTTTCAGAGGACGATGGTCTTGCTGGCTACGAAGATGAGGACGAGGAAGACACCAACATGAGCATTCAATCGTCGTCATCATTTGAATCCGAAGATGATGGACCTCATCCCCCCCGTATTGGTATCTCGAATGTGTTCTCCACTCCTCCACGAACCTTTTCCAAACCGGCGCCAAACCCTAGGACATGGACGTTCCCCAAGGTACAGCAAGGACCCCGTGCTCCCATTGCAGACAGTCCAGAAAAGGAGGACCGTTTCTTTGGATGTTTGGACGACGACAGCGAGACCGCAGGTTCAGTACCCAGCAGTCCTTCACAATACTCCTACGAAAAGAGCAAGGGAATGTTTGCCAGCGGCTTCAAGTACGCCCAGGACGATGACGCTGCCTTTTTCGTTCACGCTGGACTTGGTCTTCCTGTTCACCCCGATCAGGACGATGTGAGCCTTCTGAATGATTCACTGTCAGTAGAGGACGCCGGGAACGATATGGAAAGCGACACGGACGTGGAGGAAACAAGTATGTTTGGACAAATGGGCGGTATTACGATCACTTTCACCCCGCCTCAAGAAGAAACGGTAGTTGAAGAAAAGAAACAACTACGGGTGTCTCCTTCCAAGCGTATTTCACCTCCACCTACTCTACCGGCTCTTGACTTTTGCATTGCGGAGGACGAAGATGATGATACTGATGCTGTGCCCTTCAGTTTCGGAAAACTGTTCACGGAGGAGGTATCGCAGGAAACTCCAGAGCTCGCTTCAGAAACTCCAAAGCATACATCGACCTTTTCGTCTGTGAGCCCTCGCCCTTCATCACCGTCTATGATCCCACGTCCTGCATCACCGTCGGTGACGTACTCGGCATCCCCTTCGTCTACAAGACCTACGACACCTGAGTCACCCCTTGTGTCCAGTAAACCCTTTGCGAACCCTTCCTTGATTTCGGAGCCTTCGATTTCTGACAGTCCATCTCAGACACCTCCCGTTAAACGTGCATCTTTCATCCCTCAGCCTGTTACCTCTCCTTCGCCCAACAGGACTCTTCCTTCGGTTTCCAAACTTAGATTATCTACTGCACCACCGAGCTTGATTCGCCAGCCTGGTCGCGCGCCAATACTGCCAACAAGTGCACCCAAAGCTTCAACAAAGACAAATGGTTCGACAATGATTCCTCAAACTCCCCCATTCCGTAGGTTTTACTGATTTTTCTGCCCAGTTCCGATTGAGAGTTCCTCAACGAACATGCCCTCTTTATCCAGATTCCCTGCCAACGGTGCACCGTTTAGCCACGCCGCAACGCCAATCGTCAATACCCATGCCGGCCAGCTCAACACCAAGTCCGATGGGCTCGTCCAAAGTTCCAGCTCGTCGTCGCAAATAATTTGGTCCAAAATACCCGTAGTCCCGTCATCTGTATCGTCAACCTCCCTGCCATCCACAGCAGTCCCTTCAAGGCTATCCTTCCAAACACTTACAAGCTTCATCAGCCCATGGTCTGCTCGCCCGACACCAGTTGCTTCCACAAGTGACAATCAACCACAGAAAAAGGATACCTTTGTTTCCCGTAAACAGCAATTGCTTAGACTGACGAAGAGAATGGAAGCCGAAGGCAACGTTACATTGGCTTCCAAAGTCCACGTCCATTGCAAGGACTGTGAAAAAGAGGTTGTCGTTATTTGATGTACGTTTTCTAAGATTTATGAAATGTCGCTCGTTGTCTCATGATGTTTTCTTCAGCTGATTTGGACCTTCTTGCTTTCTTGGTTTCAGTGCTTCGTTTGGACTTGTTCTGTATACCTCGCATTATGGCATTCATCCTCATCATCCTCCCCCATTTTTTGCATGCATACACTCCATCCTATGCCCTATGTCATTTCTATTCGTTACCATTATTTTTATTATTTCCCTCTCTCATCGCCGTTTTTGTTAGCTCTCGGTTGAATCGATCTATTGCTAACGTTTTTTGTTTTTTCTCTGTCGCTACGCATTCCTGTTTTAAATATTTTTCACGGACACATTTTCGCCTACTGTAACGCTTTTTCATGCCTCTTATACTGTTTCGCTCTTCGTTTTTCAAAGTTCGTGGCTTGATGTCGGGAATTTGAAGTTTGAATCAGGCTGTATCATTAGTTGTGGCGATTTTGTTGTTCGTATCACCCCATACCTGTTTTCAGTCAATGTTTATTGATTCAATATACAATTGTGTATGTTATCAGACATGAAGTTGTCAGTTTGCTTGCAAGTTGAAAGGTTGAATCTCAAAGGCTAGAGAGGTCTGGATGTTGGCGGCTCCGGGATAACCCGCGATGTCGTGGGAAAGCAGACTTTTGTTGGTAACCCCGCCATTGAGTGTAGTTTTGAAACATCCTCTCTGCAGTATTCATCATGGTTGGCCAAGCTCCCCTTCGCAAGACGTTCTTGAAGAACTGGTTCGCCGTTGAGGTACGCTACCTTGCAAAATGATATTAAAAAATCTCTCTAAGTCATTTGTTCTTCTTAAGGCCGTGCCCATGTAAGTTATGGATGACTGAGAGTTGAATTGCGTTTAATCCATTGCATTTAGTTATGTTATCATTGGCGGTGTCGTCGTCGGTGCTACATGGTATCTTGGTCGTCTTGCCACTGGACCAAACGGTATGTCTATGAGCTTGATACACCCAAACCTCTTTCGAAACCATCACTTTGTTAGTTGTCTGGACCAAGGCCAACCCCACCCCATGGAACACTGTCAAGCCCGATGAAAACACCAAGCTCATGTCCGTTAACCAGAAGTTCGAGAAGAGGTGCGTTGATCATATTGTTTGGCGGAGAATATGCTAATCTCTCACTTTTTTTAGCTGGTCAAGGGACAAGTTGTAGAATGTCAACAATCTTTCTTTAGCTGACTCGAGTCTGATTTCTTGTACATTTACAAAAAATCATGCCTTCTCCAATCATTTATTCTTTCTCAGCATTTATACACACGAACTTAGATGAGCTTCTCCAAATAAAGTGGTCAATTTAGACGTGTTTTAAGCTGAAGCACCACTAAGTTCTCTTGACTCGTGACAGATCACATAGGTCCGGGATGTAACCCCGCTCTTTCCGACGGCCCGAGACTACAGGAATATGTATGGCGCAATGCAATGGCGAGCAGCTATTTTATGATATCAAGCTGACAATTACTTTCTCTCTCTCACTTGGCTTCTTACAATGTCTTCGCAATTAGATTTACCAACAACGATTCCACAAGAAGAGGCGGAAGACCTTCCTTTGGAGGGTACCCCAGTGGTGAGCCATACTCATCTTATCGGCAAGGAATTTACCCATCCTTGATAATATCTTTCAGACTCTTGTTGGACCTTTAAATCTTCCTCCTATTGTCTTTGGTGCTGCGTCATTTTCGAAATTGTATAACGCGGAACACCATCTTTCAAGCGCTCTGCCCATTCGCACCGTTCGCCTGGCGTTACGGTCTGCATCTCCATCTTTGCCCATTACCCGCGCTGATTATCATAAAGATACGGTGTCCGGGCCTTTGATACCTCTGCGTACTATGGCCCCTCTGAAATCATTCTAGGCAATGCATTACACACTTTGAAGGACGAGTTTCCTCGTTCTTCATATCAGCTGGTTCGAAATCAATTCCTCGAGTTTTGACTGGTTTACCTTATTTCTTGCTATTTAGATGACGAAATGCGGCCGATATGGATTGTCCAATTTCGATTACAGTCCTGCAACCATCCGTGAAAGTGTCAAGAACAGCTTAGAAAGACTCAAAACGGACTACTTGGACACAGTTTATTTGCATGACATCGAATTCGTCGCAACTCCTTGTCTCCCAAAAACAAGTGGAGATCACTCGACAGCTCTGAAAGAGGATGCTGCTTTGTACGGACTTGCGCCAGGTGAAGAAGGGAAAATTCGTGGGGAGGGCGATCAAAAAATCTTGGACGCATTTCATGAACTTCAGAAATTGAAAGCCG
>NHTK01005999.1:0-36325 GCA_002938355.1 Panaeolus cyanescens | reverse complement strand
TGAAGGATATATCAGGCCCGAGATATTTTATAGGCCCACCAGTGCCAGTGACCTCCATGTACTTGAACTTGGGCTCATGTTCCTGTTGGGAGGACATTCTAAGAGCGTCGATAAACGAACAATGGGGTAGGGCTTTGGGTTGAGAAGAGCGCAACAATGATGGTTCGTTGGCAACCTTCGGGGTCGATGTTCTCTGATCATGATTCCTGACTAATCCCGAAGAGGGAAGACAGGCACTGACTTCCCTCACACTGTATCCCGCTATAATTATCGTCCAACGCATTCCTTCATATGTATTATAACTAATATATAACTTCGATAAATTGTTTGATATACATTTTGTATAGTAAAGCACCTATATGACTTGGCACGCGCGCGGGTACTGAGTCAATTGATTCAATGGTGTCAAGAAACGGTGATGTTGGAAAATCCGCTGCTGAAATACGCTTCTGTTGCGATTATCTGGAATGTAGGGTCTATCTCCACATTTAATCCCAAAGAAGCCCAGCCAGCAAGATGGCAGGCAAAATTAATCGTCCCTTTGACATAACCATTGGGAAGTTTAGGATTTCGAATCGAGTGGATTTGGTGTGTCATGGGTTCGAAACCTTGTGGGTATCGGAGAATGTCGATCACATCGTAGGTGGCTCCGTCGCAGGTAATTTGACCTCTGACGGGGAAGGTGACATAGTCAATTGGATTGTAGGTACCGTAAGATTCCATAACGCGGTGGTCTCCGTAGGGTGATTTGTTGAACCCGTAGAGGCCTAGATAGGCGTTTCCATTTGGCTTAAATGTACCTTCGTAGTGCGCAACTCTGATTGTCGATACCAGTGAGCATGGTACATGATTATAATCATAAATAAGGGGGATGCTGTATGCAAAGAAGTATCACTTTACCTTGTTGGTGATCCAGGACTCCATCCCTTTCCCCCATAAAAGTCGCCTTGACTGTTCGTCCAGTCGACGGTATAAGATCCACCTGGCCCATTCGTATACGTAGCATTGCCCTGACCGTCGGTCCACCATCTGTAATGGAAGCCGTTGTTGACGCCGTAAGCATTTGGTGTGCTTGCCCTGGACACAAGTCTTGATCCCGTGGGCGAGGCAATGGCTATGCTCGTCAATGAGAGGGCAGCAATGAGGAGAGATCCTAGTTGCATTGTGACGTCAGGAGGCGTTCCTGCGTACTGTGTGTTGAACCTTGAATCTCTATCAGCATTTATATGTTCTCTGGATAAACTATCGGAACAACCTTTACCGTGACCTTTATCTATTTAATCATTGAAAGAGATCAATGTCGGCTTCCAGGTGCCGCTTCGAAGGAAGGGTTTCTCGGGATGAAGAAGCTCTCTCCGTCTTTTAAGCAGATGACCTCCTTCGGGGAAACCTCTGACTCTTCGATGCGTCAATATGATCAGGGAGCGATGTAACATTCTATCAAACACTGTGAACCCAGGTCGGGGGTCTATGACCCCTTTATTTGGGGTTAGGGGGGAAAACCTCCTCTTCGAGGAGGAATTTGAGAGGAGGTTTTGTGGAGGCAAGTCAAACCTCCTCTCAAAGGAGGCTTTAACCTCCAAATGAAAGAGGTCTTGCGGAGGTCAAGGGTGCCTCCTCGTTTCGGAGGCATTGTCCCTCGTGCTTGAGGAGGTTATATGGAGGCATTTTGTGCCATATTGTTTTGGAGGATTTCACCCCCGGGGGACAGGGATCATTTTGGAGGTATTGCCCGTCCACGACTCCACCGTTTGACCGTTTGTGGAGACGCCCAAGCAGAGTATGCTGTGAGAGAAGATGATTAGTAATTGGTAGATAATGGAAATAGAAAAATGTACTCATTGAACAGTAATGTCGGTGCGCAACGGGTGGAAACTGATTAATTTCTGGGTGGTAAATATATATGAGGACAAAATAGAAAGTGAAATCAGTTAGCGCCGTGAAAGGAACGATCGTGCTCAAAAGTATATCCCGACTCAGATACCAAGAAAACGAATACATTTTGCCCCAAGAAAGTGATGATATTGAACAAAAAGAGATAGCTACGCGTGGACGACAATGAGTCCCCCTCCCGCATTCCTGGCCATGGCTCACCCCACACGGGTCCCTGCTCGTCGTAAGCATTGTTGAGTCGCGTGCAGTGATAAGACTACATACCAAAAAAACGCGTCATTCACGTCCGTTGTGGAGTTGGAGGTTGCCCTTCCTTCCACCTCTCCCCACCCCACTCCCATCCATAGCCGATACCACCCTAAATGCGCCCATGTCCGCTATCGTGTCCGTTGGTGAGACAAATATCTACGCGTCTGTCGCGTCCATCATTGAGCTGAATGTTGACACGTTGCTCTCGACTTTCAGTGCGGCGACTGGGAGTTTGATTGACACGGTTTTCGCGTGCGTTGGGGTGGGCGATAGGAACCAAATGGACTGGAGAATCGGGTGCATCACGGCGTTGAGACTGACGGGCCACAGTGCGATTATTATCTTTGCCGGTGTGAGAAGCTGGGATTGGATTATCGCGTCCATCGGTGGTGTTGTGGTCGTTGCTTGGTCCATCTTCGAGCTGAGCAGGCTCCTGTGCACGAGAAGCTGATCGTGCTCGGATTTCGTTGTACAATTCATGGCAGCATCCTAAAAGGCCGTTATCAAATCCGAATGTTGCAAGAATAATGCAAATAACGTACCGCAAACGACAAAAACAACCAGAAAAAGAACACCAACGGTTTGCATGGTTTTGAAAATGGGGGAGTCCATTGCTTTTTGTTTGCTAATTTAAAAGTGCTCATGAATCAGTGAAACTGGATTAAACACGTAAAAAAATGTCTTACCTACAATTTTAATGAAGGTAGGAGCGGCTGTGGTGATTGTAGGTCGGAGATGGTGGTGGTGATGGTTAGAAAGAGGAATGGTTCATGCAGTGAGCGGCCGGACTTCAATGTCATCGCTCACCTAATGGGTTCTCGCACTCAAAAAAGAAGGTCACTCAGTGCACAGTTGCTATTGAATCTTGGTTTGAAAATCAACAATTTATATACCGGTGCAATACAGGCTTTCGTCGAGTTGGTGAAAGAAAAAAGGTAACGATCTATATAAAAAAGAGGCACGTCAATATTAAGCACAAATCACGGAAAGACAGGAAAATTCACCGTGTAATAAGGAATATGTGATGGAAGAACATAACGGAGAGTAATAGAAATGAATCTGTATGAACTACGTCGTGAAAAAGGGCGAGAAGGGGAAAATAAAATAAAAAGCCTGTGCAAGAAATATTAATAGAACAAAAATCAGGTACGGTCGACGATTGTCCATTGCTCCCTGTCCCAGACTCTGCCAACAACACACTTTACCGTCTTCAGATCCACTAGATCGTTTCTACCCATCCGCTTGAAAGAATGAAACCCATACTTTTTTTCCGTTGTCGCAATCTGAACCAATGCAAAAACGATCGTCTGCGCTTTCTTGACGTTGATTTGCGGCAGTTTCGGTAAGTCGATGACAAGAATGCGCTTGAGTTGCCCGAAAAATTCCTGCTCGACAAAGACTGAAGCACCGCGACGGTGTGCACGTTTATCAACGAGTTGGACATACTAGATAGTATTGAGATAATAAGTAAGTTGTAATTGGACGTAAGTGTAGACTTACTTTGAGGAATGTAGAATCACGGCTATCTTCGCGTTTGGATACGAAGTCACAACCTGATATTTGTTCGGCGCCATCACCGATTCGGACCTTGCCAAATTGAACCACCTCGTCTTCCAACGGAACCAGATCTCTGACCGTGTTGCGGGTAATAGGATTTTCGGTGGTCGTAAACCGGGTCACGAGAGATACCCAGACCAGATTCTTCAACGCGTCGCTCAAGTGTTCCTTGCGGCGTGGTTGGAGAAGACGGTATTTCGAATCTATTGGCAAGTTCAGTACTTTGGCACAACAGAGAAAAAAAATACAAACATCTGCGATAAACAACAGTTTTCGGCTCTGGCTTGACTGGATCCAGATCAAGCTGCCCATCCGCGTCGTACATCAAGCGAATCTGGTCAAGTTGGGCAGAAGCGGTGACGAATCTGCTGATGGATGGGTAAGGGTGTCGCCTGTTTCGAACAGCTGGTAAAAGGGTATTGCAATGACGTTCCATCACAAAAGCCCAGTAGCCTCCAATTGGCCCAGCCATTCGGATTCCCCAGGAAATGTGAAGGAGGGCATGAATAGTTAATGGACACGCAGACAAGCGCGTCTTATCATAGCGGTAGTACAAGCTAACAAAATTCAAGGCAAGATTAAGTTTGAATTGATGTGATAATTATAAAAAAACAACTCACCGCTCATACTCATCAACCCATTCTTCAAAACCCTTTTGGATGGTGTTGATCTCCTCGTCGGTGAGTTCAAGGTCAAGGCAAAGTTTGAGGAGGCGATGGAGCTGCATGAAATGCGTATAGTACACTTTGTCTGGGAAGCGATCACGGAGGACGATTGGTGCAACGAACAGGGTCCAATTAGAATACATTTCAGCGGTCATATAGTACTGCTGTGTCGCAAGATTGGGTATTGGGGCACCAAAGGCTGAAGGGATAGTCCGGCCGCTGGTTCCAGAAGCGAGACCAATGGCATTCCAGTCGTTGGTACTGATAACGTAGCCCATACGTTTGTGATCAAGGTCCTTAAATTCCTTCTTCCAAAAGCGTATGAGATTGGGAATAAGATTTTCCCAGATTAAGTGCATAAAGTCCAAAGGAAATGAGTCTGGGAAGTAGATAGAGCTAAGGTCGTTGAGCAGCGGCATGCCCTTGATGCCGTACTCTGTTGCAAGCAAGTCTCGCTGTGCGGTTGTCGCTGCCCCTTCAATTTGCGCAATGTGGTCCATGAATCCTTGGTGACTTCTCATCGGTAGATTTGAAGCATCGTAGTCGTCCTCGTCCAATCCATGACGACAGAGAGGAATATAGTTGGTCCGGCCTCCACCTGTGTTCCCTTTGATAAGGCAGAAACGGCAGGGAGAAATACCATTCTGCCCCTTCATCCGCATGATCAGGGAAACTGCTGGCATGTCACCAAACGCAACAAGAAGATGGGCACGTAGTTTGAACAAAGACTTTGAGAGAGCGTCAAAAGCTTCAACGCCAGCCTCAAGCTCGAGGAGCTCCTGGGCCAATGGCCAGAAGAACGAGTCCCAGTCTTGTGGCTTTTTGGGGCCAGGAACAGTGCCGATATTGATGATGTATTTCTTCTGGACACGAACAGTTGGCGGAAGGTTGTAATTGAGAAGAATGATTGGCCAGCAAGTCTTTTTGCGACGCCGATGAGGACCAAAACCATCAGTGGAGAGGCCAAGCGCAATGTCGCGAGGATCGGAAAAGTGGTTTCGACCTCCATCAGCAAGTGGAGTGCCGCAAAGTTCACGGTAATGGGTTCCGTCGAAGATGTCCGCAATAATACCCTTCCTGTGCTTGTGTTTGGCCCGATACGTCATCAGTTCTGCGTGAGCTGTGTTGGAAATCATAGCTGTGAGGCGAGGAATAAGGGGAATGTAGTCGAAGTGATTTCGCGGGCCATTGCGAGAGGTGAATCTATCCTCTTTGCAATGAGGACATTGAGTGAGGTTGGCATACGGACCAACAAAACAGATACAGCTGTTGATACAGCAATGATACTGCACAGCATCGAATCCAGAGACTAGACGGGCTCGCTTTGTGGTGAGTTTAAGGCTGAGGTGGTCGTGGTTGGGATATGCTTGGGGAAGACGACCAAAGGTGCTCTGGCTAAGGTGGTCCTCCACTTTGAGCACAAAGGTACGCAAGATTTCCGCGTCTCTCTCGCTGATTCCTTGTGCTTCGGAATCTATGTAAAAAGGGTGAGCAGAAGATGGAAAATAATCAGCTATGGAACTCACCGTGAATTCTGCGTGCAACGGCCTCTGCAGCCTCCCGACGTGCAGCAAACGCGGAAGCAGCAACCAAATCCTCCTCATTTTCAACAGAGAGAACTGGGAGAGCATTAAGAACGACGGCCGTCTCCATTTGGATGTCCCCGTCTTCCGTCTCGTTGTCTGTATTGTTTCTAATCCGCGCATCATCCTCCTCCCCATCCATCTCCTCGTCTCCATGGCCTTCCTCCCCATCCCCATCATCATCGTCATTCCAATCATCGATCTCATCCTCTTCAGAGTCATCTGAGTCAGTGAGTGGTGGTGGTAAGTCGTCTTCCTCTTCTTCACTGGATTCCCCAATATCATCATCGCTGGGATGGTCTGCAACGAAAACGTGTTTGGGATGATTTGCTTGATTCCCGACCAGATGCGCTACTACTGGCCATCGTGCTTTCTTTGCGCCAACGAGTCGGTGGGAGTATTCTTGCTGTAAAGTACGTTGAGTAGACTCAGCTACTGATATGCCAAATGCTTTTAAAATATGAGAAAAACGATGCTTAGCATTAAGGTCAATAGGACTTACGGTCAGTGGCCATAGTACCCTGAGGGGAATCTCCGCCAGCGTTGTGATCATGGGCATCCTGATCCATTGGTTCATCAACATTACTAGTAGGAGTGCTGTGGCCACTCTCAAAAGAAGCCGGAATATCAATATCCATTTCAGCGTTATTGCCAGTATGGAAACGTTTGTTGGCAAGGCGCTGGGCTTGAAGTAAGAGTGGGCCTTTACCCTCCCGATGGGCCTTTCTTGTGGCATAGCTGACGGTTTGGTCGCATCCACAATCACAATGAACCATCTTGGTCGATGGCTGGGATGTGTCAATGAAGTCGGGGGACGCAGACATGAATGTAAAAGTATGTAAATTATGCTTTGGTGTACTGTGTATTTATAAAACTGGGAAACGTAGAGTAGTGCAAAACGGGGTCCACAGCGTCCCGATGATGTTCCAATATGTCTCCGAAGCTTGGGCTACGCTTGTAGGTAGAGATAATACCAGAATGATGAAAGACGGCTAAAATGCAAGATTTCATTTCAGCATACAATTGGAATTGGGCTTAAATTGAGTGTTGCATACTTACATCGGAAATTGGTCGCCTTTGAAGGATGTCATGTGTACTTTCATTCCACTGAAAGTACTCTGCAACACAATAAAGGGGAAAGTACACCTGTTAAAAGACAATAACTTTGTCAGTGAACGGAAAAATCCAAGGAGAAATGACTTACTACGCTTGAAGACAATGATTCAATCTTCAGCTTTGTAGAGCAGACACCCTTTTTAGTATGCAACTTCCCTGTGTTAAAGGACAATTAAAAACTCCGATATTTACTTGGACAAAAGACCTGGAATACCTCAGTAGTAGGACGGGGTGGGGTACTTTCCCCGACATTGAGTGGTGCTGAGATCACTGATTGGCCCCGATTGCTGGCACAAAGTCAACCGTTCAGGCATGTTCCAAACGAAAAAGGTTCCTCGGTAGTATTGGGGTCAAAGTTGGTGAAGAGGTTCGTCGATAAGAACTTCAACTTGTTGGGTGAGATCGATACGCAACCGACGCAAAGTCAAAGTTACGGGGTCTAGACTGACGCAAAGTCAACGTCTAGTGCTACAATGTAAACGACGCAAAGTCAAATTTACATGCATAGCAGGAAGGGGGATGAAGCATTGCGGTGAGGAGGGGAAAACAGGAGATAGGTAAGCGATGGATCATGATGGTGAAGAGGAGGAAGGAATACATGTCACAGCCACAACAGTATTTCCTAGTTTGGATGTTCAATTGTTCAACGTCCACCGTGCACCAGTTTATCATCTTGCCCCCATCCTGTCCAACCCATTCTCTGAACTCATTCACACTAACCGTCTTTTAGCAAAAAGCAAGTGAAATTCACAATATTAGGGTCTTCTGGTACGTCATTATGCATTTTTTCTGTAAAATTGTCCTGATAATTATATCAGCGTCCACCTCGTCCACCTTGGTGAGGTGTCTTTTCCCGATCCCAACCATAGGCCACCATCATCTCGCCAAAATCTATCCGAAGTTGACTATGCGTCATTCGGCAGGGGATTTGACTTTGCGTCGTCCTCTGATGGGTTTGACTTTGCGTCGCCCTATAGATCTCTCAACACTGAACGCAACGCCAGGCTGGATTTCCGTTGTAGCACGGTGTTCAACCGTGCTGGGCTCTTTGGCCCATCTGTCCTTTAAACCCGTTCCTTAATTCTAATGTCTATCAATGTTCTACTTCAGATATTTTCTGGTAAGTTGTCCCATGAAATATCCGCGGGCAAGCCAGCTTAATGATTCAGTATTACCTGCGTCAGATGGCATCCAAGAGCCCTTCAAACTCGACTCTTCTCCTCAAAAATCGCAATCCTTCTTGTATGTGTCCATTTTCTAGTTAGTCTAAAGTCGCGCTAACTCTGAAAAAAAGTGCGCTTGACACCTTATGATGGCAAAGTGGGCACAGTGATTCAAGACCATATCTATACCACCCCCAACGAGACGTTTATCCCCATGCCCCTCTTTGGAGCACGCGAAGTATTGGTGCGACAAGACTTCCGTTATGGCCCCGATGACCATACTCTATGGCCGCAACCATACAGCTCCCTCTCTCCACACCTAGCTGCCATACCACGAAAACCCACTGATTCCACCCACCCTCTGGCTCCATTATGGAAGAACCCATCTCCGTCAGACTTCGTATCCACTGCACAAGGCGCAATCGCAACTGGGCTGGGAAAGATTAGCTCGTCATTCTTTGACGAACTCAATTCAATTGCGGTCCCTCTCCAAGCCCGGTACGACGATTATGTCAATTCTTTGCCCTCGCGAAAGCCCAACCCTGTTGCCGCTACATTGCACCGGATTGTTGGCTTTGTCCAGCAGCGTCTTCAGTCCTTCACGACAAATTGGATCCAAGTCCGTTTCACAGTCACAGAATTCCAACGTCTGCTTCTTGAGCTTCACGGCTGCCTTGATTATATTCAGACATACAAGCCCCAAATCGACGGCTTCGTTTCTGCGCCCGTCAAGACTACTACGTTACAGACCATTGGCGCATTTACCACAAATGTTAGAGTTGTAGAAGAGTTTGCATCTGTGGGGATTCCGGTCTGGTTTATTCGACCTCACAGTTCGTCGTTTGACAGCAACGTTTTGGCTGAAGTTGCTCCAACTCACTATCACAACACCCTGGTCATGGAGAAACACCCGCATTACCCCCCTGTCTTCAAAGGCAGGTGTGACGTCGACTCCTTCGTGGTTGTAACCCACGTCCTCCAGTTCTCCCGACACCAACTTACAGGTCCAAATCCTTTCATTGGTGATGATCCGTCGTCAAATCGCAACTCCGAAGGAGAGCCCCCTGCAAAAAAGCTCAAGGCAGGATACCCTCAAAAGGCTTCTTCAGCCTCATCTTCAGGTAAATTATTTGCATCTTCATCTTTGTACCTACGATCTAATTTATTATCAGCACACCAAACGTTGGGTCGCGACAAATTCCAGCCGCTCACGGGACCAATGGCGCCTTTCTCTATACCTGCGTGGGCAGAGCAGCTCCGGAACGTTGATCAAACTCAGCCCCCTGCAACGGAGCGCCTTCCTAAGGGAGGGTATTATGCGTATCCAGACCCCGCTCTTTTCCTGACTGCACAAACTGACAAGAAACGCCAGTTAATGATTGAAGCCTATTCCCGCATTGGTCCAGTGTGGCAATCACGCCTTCAAGAGTCCTCTGGCATGGCAATGACGAACCAACAATGGCGCGACCTCCTCCACGTCACGTTTACCCTTCACCCAGACCAATGGATTAAGGGTGAAACAAAGGCTGCCATTCGTCAACGCGCAGTGCTGAAGGAACTTCTGCCTGCTGGATGTGGACACAGAACCGTAGACAAAGCGGAAATGTACAGCCTACCCGGAACAGGCGAATCCTTTTCCTCTGGTCGACTTCCGCCTGTCGATTCCATACGCAAATTTGCCTATTTTCTCTACATGCTCAACTTCCAAAGTGAGCTCAGTGCATTGGACCAAGTTGCTCGTGAATATCTCGACCCCATTGCACTCTCGGAGCATGAGGGAGAGATAATGCACCTGTTTCCGTACGACACTTTCATTGTTTCTCGGGTTAGCACTGCCAATTCGGGTCTGGCTGCCGACTCTTTACGCGATCGCATTCCCTACCTCAGGACGTTTGCAAGAATCATGAGCTGTTGGAAGGGCGAAAAACCTGACATCTTCCGCTTGGGGAGACACCACAGTGGCTCTGATGCTAACATTCCCGTGGATGTTGCTGCTGAATTGGAGAAGGAGATTGCAAGATTCTACTGCCAGCAATTCTTCAACTACTTTCGTCGTGCCGCCCAAATCCCCCATCGCCTGAATTCCCCTACGTCTTGATCTCGGTGTCTCGCTGGCGGTTGCGGAGCTAAGCATGTACGTTTTCTTGCCTTTCCTTCCATGTGACGTTTTAATCAATCTCCCTTAGCTTTCTTAAAAACGATTTTCTTTTACTTTGTATATAAATAATTTGGCGCATAACATTGAATTTTTTAGAAACTGGTACGTATGTTCATACTATCCTTATTGACAACCTATCTAATCAACTTTGGCCTTTTTCAAAGTCACCTTAACGTTGAACTTGCGACTTTTCCCGACAACCTTCACTTGGATCTGCTACCAATGAGTGTCTGGTTTATGATATCGGAATACGACTCACCTTGCGTCTGACTATAGCAGATTTTTTCGCATCAGAATACTTCTTCACGTTTCCCGCCCACTGGCTGACATATTCTGATTTTTCTGTGTTGTCTGTGGTACGTCAACATAAATACACCTTTTCCCATGCAGCGCTACTCACATTGTTGATTTGCTGGTGGTGGGTTGATCACCTGGCTTTCAGCCTCGACATCTAAACTGCTTGGGTCATTGGCGCTGGCGTATGAAAATTCAATGCTATCTTCCGTGTCTAACAATACAAGTGAGTATGAATATAATACACGCACAAAGATGCATTACGCTCACCTGCTTCCCCGTCAAAGGCCCCATTTTCTCCCTTGGATCCACCAGCAACTGACCTCTTAAGCTTGGCTAGAACTTTGGGTGAGCATGAAGTGTTATGACGTGCTGATAAACACACTTGCATTCTTCAGTAGCGGCCTCTTCAACACGATGGCACTTTGAGGGCAAGTTGTCTCGCACATATCCCGTGTGCTCGTAATGAGAGGTCCGATCGCCACAGCCGCAGCTCAACTTCGTTGCAACATCCGCGTTGCCCACCTTGGTATTAGGATACTCGGTGCATGCAACAAACATCTCGCCGTGATCCTCGAAGTGAACAGCCGCGTCTACAGTAGCAATGTTGCCTAAAGTGAAATAGAGCTCAGTCATGGCGATGTAGAGAATGAGAGAAGTGGGTGGGTACTGAGGATTTCTCGAACTACCGAGCCCTTTTATGCTAACCGCCCCTTTTTTTTCTAGATGTTTTGAGATGCGTCGGCGACGCGTTTTGCGACTTTGAAGATCCGTCCACGTCATTCCCTTATTTTCATTGGCTGACACTAAAATTTTAAAACCCGGTTGCTAAAATTTTTGCCTATCCCTAGCACAGACCCCTTGCAACAGGGTGATTTACGCTAGAAAAACCCCTTTATTAAGGGACATTTTCTATTACGCACGGGACTCCAAGCCCCAAACATGAGGTTCTTGATCCTTTTTTTGGATTAGCGTGGCGCAACCCTGCAACGGCTGACTAATTTTGCTTTTCCCTAGGCATTGTTTTATGATCTCAACGCTTCAGACTCGCGATTTCAATAATTGAAGTATCAGCTTCTCCCGGTTTACCTTGGCGTTTTTTGGGCTACGTATCTGTTTTTGGGAAGTTCAAAGGTGCGTCGTCGTCCTCTGTGACCCCTGGACCCATGGATTGATATATAAGAGCAATTTCAGAACGGCTTTCGTGCCAACTCAAAGTCTTATCCCACCATCCTCTTTGATCACTGCGTTCTTCACTACCATGCCCTCTCAAACCCGTAGTAAGAAAGGCAAGACTCAGACCAAGGACACCAACGTCGTCGACGAAGACACCGAGATCATACGTCCTCCCCCACCCCGAAACAAGCACTCTGCGGTGAATAAGGAGAACAATGCCCCCAAACGTCCCGCCCCTGTGCAACCCCGCAGCACCAATAATACTGCATTGACTGCAGAGACGATGACAAGAGTGAAGCCGCGTCCAACTGGCAAGGCAAAAGCTGACCAAGAAAAGCGAGCGCGAGCGGCCCAGAACTCGACGCCTGTTACGCCTCTTGCTGAAGACCCGCTGCCAGACCCCGGCACCAACAATAGTCCCATCAACACTGGTCAGTAAATTTTATATGCCCGCTGTCCTTTGCTGATTAGAGTCATAGATCACGCTAGCGCCGCTAAGAAGAAGCCCCCAGTTCCTAACGGTGGAGGCGTGGACACTCATTCGGACGTTGCACAATCGCAAGTGACCCCAGATGGTGATCCTAGCGCCGCCCTTCCTCCTCTCAATACTAGTAAGCAAATCCTAGACACTCCGAGTCCTTGTCCGTCACTTACTGCAGTCGAAGGCCGCCCTAATGCCACTAAGAAGAAGCGCCCACTTCTTGACAACAGGGGCTCCGACAAACCCTCAGGTGGATCCAACGCTCAGGCCAATCCTGATATTGCCGCCCTTTTGGCGAAGATTTCCGCACAAGAAGGTATGTTGATTTCTGACTCTCTCGGAATTGTTATGAAAGTTGAACTTGCAACGTTTAGCCGAGATCAAAAAGCTCAAGAAGAAGAAGACACAAGAGGATGGACCGGCGCTTATTCCTCGACCCGCAAAGATTGTGAATATCCAAAAAGCAATGCAAATGGACGACGACAACATCGGTGAGGACGAAGATGACTACCGCACCCTTCGAGTAAGTCACCTCTTTGTTTACTAAATCTCTCACCGCTTATCGGTTTGCTTTTGCAGTCAAAAGTGTTCATGAGGATGATCAGTCTCGGTGTCAATCCCGAAACCGAAACCTTCCGTAGTCTAGGTCTGGAGCGCATCTGCAAATATGTTAATGTTGTATGTATACAATTTTCTGCTATGTTACAATATCACTAACATCTCTTCCAGATTCGAAACGAGATGCCCATCTTTGAGAAGTACACCGACGCGTGGCCTATCGCCGTCTTAATGCAATCCCTTATCAAGAATCGAAGACACACAGAATCCCGAAAGAAGCGATCCAAGCGATCCAAGCGATCCAAGGCCGGCGCTGTTGACAGTGCAGCTGAAGACAGTGTCGATAACAACGAAGAACTGGCCGACACTCAGGTTAATGGGGAAGACATTGACGACGACGAAGACGACGACAATGGTAATCGCATTCGGAGACAGCTCAACCCAGTGGACAATGATGACGACGACGACATGTATGTTTCCGAGGCTGATCATCTTCGCGCAGGCCATGTCAACGACGACTTCGACGACGCTGACGACATGATCACTGATCATCGTGGTTTCTTTGGAGATGATCACGGTGATCTCCCGGAGGATGATGAGGATGCCAGTGTCGAGGTCGAGGTCGAGATCAGTGCGAGCAAGAAGAGGAAGGCCCTGGATGTGATGAAGGAGAAGCGCGCTAAGAAGGCAAAAGTAACGGCCTAGAAAGCGCTGGGGCCCAAGACAATGTGAGTACAATTTCCTATCCTTTTTTCCTTGTTTGACCGCTTTTATGCTCTGTTTAGTCCTCTCCGACCCGCCACATTAACCCCCCTTTTATTCACTTTTACAACCTCGAATCGGCATTTAAGTCTGATCAATTCATATGTTATTATACCCTGTACATACGCGACAATGCCTTCTTTTTGTGGCTACTTTCACCCCCTAGCTATTTAACACTGTCTATACTCGAACCCTTTTTACTAGCTAATATAACCTCTATAATTGTCGAAAATGTCCCCTTGTGAGTTGTGAAAGAGTCCCCTATATGACCCCTCTTCGAGGATGAATTGTCGCCTGTCCGAGTGAAAATATCGGGTGAGCAAAAACCTCCTTCAAAGGAGGTTGTAAGGTGATAATGCCACCTTTGAAATCTGTGACTTCCTTCGCTCAGAGGGGGTTTAAGCGCCGGTGTCCGGCCTCAGCCCTTCTCCGCATGGAGGCTTTGTCCCACATTTGTTCCACATGTGTCCCACATTTGTCCCTTTCGACAGGGGTTTAAACCCCCCCCACCGGGTCTGCAGTGAAATCAAGATTAGACATTCTTCAGTTGTTGAGTATTTAGAGCGGACAGAGTCTAACATTGACGGATAACTCCGACTCGGAGTCCGCCAAGGATTTTGCAGATGCTGACTTCCCTAGAAGAAAACTTGAAGACGAGAAGCACTGTAAAATTGGCCTCGACATATTTTGGGGTGTACTAGTGGCGTGTCATGGCCTGGAAGAAATGAACTAGTATTGTGCTCTCAAACCTATCGTGAACCGTTAGGTTGACAAAGAAGGCGCTATTTGTGACTTGTCATTCGGGATTTGAGGAACCTTTCAATAGTTCGCTCTAAAGTTGGAGGCTTGTACGACATAATCGACCATATATCAAATATAAAAGGACAACAATCTTCGTGGCGAGTGTTCGTCACCCACTCACAGAATGAGTTATTCGATCACGGCTCGTATTTACCAAACAAATCCCAACGCTTTCTTCCAGGTTGTAGAGAAGACTGTCTGGAACTACGCCAATGGTGGAAACTGGACCGAAGCAAACGGACAACATATCCTCTCTATGGGAGGGAGTGGGACGTCTGGAACCATGCGTTTCTCTTCCAGTGATACCGGAGAGAGCTTTCTCGTCGCATTGGGCGTTCACAACTACAAGCGATGGGGCGATATCGTCGCTGACCTGAAGAATGACCAGACTGGCATCATCATTAATCCGGAATATTACAAGGCGGGGAAACGTGCCACTCAGCGCGAGCGCCAACTTTCCCAGTTCACTGTCAAAAACAGCAAGGGGCGCCCTCTCACCGTGAACTTTACCGATGCCGATGGAAAGGATCTTGCCTGCGACATTATTATCGGATAAAGTAGGTCACTTTAGATCAGACGATACATTATGTATTCAAAAACTCAACATTTGTTCCCTAGCTTTCAATTATGAGCAGTGTATGTCTGGCCACGCGTTGATAGGATGCAGCGTCGGTACTATCACATGTACATTTTCATAGCCCGGTGTGATTGGCTCAAGAGATTAAATGTACTACTAGTACTTGTAGGAGCAGAATGAATCTCTGCATCACCGTCAACGTTCTGGAACAATTTTGTCATGTTTGAGCTTCTACGTCTCTTATTTCTACCGTCTAGAGATTGGACAAACCACGACTACTATGAGGATAACTTGAAGGTGGTTGGTTACGACCGTGATAATGGTCTAATTAGATGGGGCATGAGGCATTTCCTGGTAGCCTCGGTGCGAGATGCTCTACGTTGATATTTCTGGGCGTCAACCACCACCGTGCTGGACTCATGGATGGCAGACGCATTGCTTTCGAGACTCAAGTGCTTTGGAGCCTGGGCACGTGTTGCTTACATCAGCACAAGCGACACTCCTTGTCGATGTGCGTTTGCGACGTGGCTTTTCCATCATCTTCCCCTGGACTCCTACCGACAAGCTACAACGAAAGATATTCACCTCGACTCTGTAGAAAATGTCCTCGCTTGCTGATCTGAAACTACAAGAATTTCAAATTAAAGGAGATGTTACCATCCGGCCTATGAAATCAGGACATAAGCGAACATATGTTACTCAGTTTCTGTATTTTCTCTTACTGTGATGTTCCGCTGACTGAATTGAACTAATGAGAGATCGTTTAGACTTATGGGCCCAACTGGATCTGGAAAGAGTTCGGTCATTACTTTATCATGTAAACTTCGTATTGGGCTTTCTGACGGTCTTCCAGTTCATAGACGCCCTTGCTGGTCCGAACGCCACAACGACGAAGCTATCCAGTGGTCAACTTCAAGGCTATACCCAAGACTTCTGCTGTTATGAAATTCTGAATCTCAAGAGGTCCGCTGGAGACCGGACTTATATTATTGATTCCCCTGGGTTTGCAGACACGAAAATCTCTGAGTTTGAGATCATCAGAAAGCTTCGACTGTGGAAGAATAATAATGGCGAGTACGTTTGCTTTCTTTGTTGCGCTTGTTGACAGCCAAATCCAATAATTTCAGCTCGAGTTCTATAGACCGACTTCTGTATTTCCATCCAATCACTGCCACTCGGTTGCCCGGGAGTCGACAAAACATCATACGGACATTCAAGGCTCTTTCTGGGGAACGTGCCGCAGGGTCTGTTACAGTAGTAACAACTATGTGGGACCAGGTTTATGGAGCATCGTGTCAGCAAAGATCCGAATCAAATTTTAAACAACTTCAGACTGAGGTTTGGAAGGTATGTACTGTTTATCGTTACGTATTTCTTGAATGCACTGATGCGTCACAGGACTTTATTGGTGGAGGCGCTAAAGTCGAGAAGTTCCTGAATACCCAAGCTTCAGCGATTCATATTCTGGATCAAGCGTACAGTGGTCATCATAGCTCAGCATTTCAGATGAACTACATAAATCCGAACCAATACAGGACACCGTTCGGCCTCAACCTGTACGCCGACCTCGCTAACCGTATAGATGCGCTCGAGTCTGCGAGAGCTACTTTGCTCAGCGATGTGCAGCATGCTTCTACCTTAGACAGCCCAGAGTTGAAGGATACGTTGGAAGCATGCCTCGACGAAAACACCACCTTACTAGCGAAATTCAGGAAAGATCTGAAGAAGTTAGGACCACCGCCAGGACGAAAAGCTGATTGGTTGAAAGCTCTTACTCCTCGATCTATCGCCTCCCGTGAAGAGGGTGGACAGGAATCCCAATCACAAGCTCCATCTTCGTCTTCTCCCACACCAGCGATCCCGCCCACTGGCACTATTCGAGCCACTGATCCACCCTCTTCCGTTATCGTCGATCAAAAGAGCCATGATTTACCAAGTGGGTCGGTCACCTTCGACCATCAACCATCAGCTTCACCATCTGTTATTCCAATCCCACCCAATAATGACGTAGCCACCCACCCATCTCCCTCTCCTGAGGCTCAGCCACACATCGAGACATCATCATCGATGCCGAGAGTACCAACGCCCTTACCAGGACATCTTCAATCATCAAGCCGACGATTTCAGTTTGACCGACCTTTCGACAGTAGTCCGTCGCTCTTTTCCTCATCAAACAAGTTTAGGAAGGGATTTCGCCGCATTTGGGCGTCGACGAAGAAGAGGTTCAAAGGGGTTTAGATAGCTAAGAAGGCTATGTGGATTGGAACAATGTTTATCGATAGCCGGTTATTCAAAGTAAAACATCAATTTCACCTCCTTTACTACTTACGCGAAGATGATCGACCTACAGGTCTCGTAGCAGCTTTTCAACGACTCGCTCATTTTCCAACCAAACCTCGTTTCTGAACTCCTCAAACCCTACATCTCCACGTTTCCAACCTGCTCGCATCATCTTCTCCAAGTCATCATGAGCTCTAGTAGCATGCAACGAGCGAGACTCCTGCTCATTGACGGTTCCAAATGTCGACCCATGGATGTAGTTGTTCCAAAAGAAAGTCATGTTACCCATCCGAAGCGCTCGTAGAGCGGCCACTTCGCTCATTACTGCTGGACGGGTGACCATTACGCGATCGTCATCTGCGTAAGCGTACGAGGCGCGGACGCGATGTGTGGCGAGGATAGGAACCTGAGCACAGAAGTTAGGTTGAGTACAGCGCGCGCATGCTAGGGGCGGGTTAGTTGAATCACTCACGTTGCACTGTAGTGCCATGACCATTGTTGAGCTCGCTTGAAATCTATAGTATCCATTTTCTGGGTTGAACGCCGGGACGCATATGTCCATTGTCTGCATCAGGCGGTAGAATTCTACAAGGCGCAGGTGAATGAACGTTCAACTTCATATACGGGATACCTACCGCTGTATGATAAATCTCTTGCCACCCTCACAACGTCTTCAAGCTCCTTTGGGATATCAATACCACCGGAACCAAGAAGATACAGGTTGAATGGGTTGCTCTCCGATGGATCGACAATATACTTTTGGTCACCCGGTTTTAGAGGGAGGTATCCCCATACTGAGGCATCTTCTAAGGACGCGTGCGTCAGATAGAGTCGTACTACTATGATGCTTAAGAGTATGATACTTACCAGCAAGGCTTTCTGTCAACTCTTTGAAAATCGTCTCATATTCTCTCCGATCAGTAGAGAAGGTCCCTTGAATAACAGCTCTCGATAGCTTCTTGCCCGGGATAGCGTTGTGGTACGTATCTGCGGACCATGAAGAATCTATGCCAAGTCTGTCGTCATCTGTAGAAGGCGACTCAATATTTTCGATGTCATCTGCGTCAAAGGTTTGATCAGATGAAAGAGCGTCTTTGGATTTGGAGGGTCTGAGCCAAAGCTCATTGGAGGCTGAGATGTTGAGTATGGGGACGTGCGTGTCCAGTTTGAGGTATTCGTAACCTGCTAGACGAATGTTTGAATCCTGCGTATTATCGGCTCGAGTTAAGAATGCAGTTTTGAATGAATTTGCAACGCTGAACGATGAACGTTATTTTTCTTCAAAGCAATGAAGATACACATGCGACGTACTGTTGGGATATAGGCAAAAACCTGATAGCACCTCTTCGTGCCCATTCAGTAATATAGCCCTGCCAGCCCTCGTCCTAGGTTAAATAGAGAATTTGGACGTCAAAAGGGCGTAAATTATAAATGAAATCCAAACTTACTCTGACGTTATGAACGATGCAAACCAACATAAATTTCTCGTCCTCCTTCCTGCTATCCCAGGCGCGGAGCAACCGCTGGTTCCACGAGTTGGGATCGTCGCCTCCCCGTAAACTATAAACGGGAAATCAAGGGTAAGCGAAACATGGCATGAGATAATCCGATAACATAAAAGGGGCATACTCGATTTCGCATGTCCCCAGAACGATAAGATCAATCTTATGCCCATCCTTGATTTCGTCCACTTCATCGAAAAGGGTGTCTGGATCCTTCACCTCTCCAGTGTACAACCCGAGAGCATCAACGATCTTGCCAAACCCGAAATGAAAATCGGCAGGAGCATATACAGCTACTGTCCCATTCCCCCCTAAATCATGAAGAGCCTGGTTGGGTAATCGCGACATGACCCTTTTCATTGTCCATGCCAGAGCCAGGTAGACGTCGTAATGGAACCCAAAGGTTGAAGCGACGGCCACTCTCTGTCGCTTTTGGGGGATAGCACGAATTTCAGAGAGCGGCTTTTCTCCCTTAAGATGGGGTTTAACCGTCGAGCATGACAGTGAGGATTGAGGCGAGCTGACTGATTGGGAGAAATCGAGTGATGGGGCGAGACGAGATGGATTCAGGTTGTTCACCAAATCGATATCTTTGTACCAGATAACAAGGGTAAAAAAGACAACTACAAGGAGTGCTGCGAGCAGGAGACGATTGGGTAGTCGGTTCATGGGACAAGAGCTACGGCCACCTTTCTGCTGAACTGCTTTTAATGATCCATTGAACCCGAAGTTTAGATAAGGATGGCCGCACATGAGGATCATTATCACATACCTTCTTATGCCCACAGCCTGCACATCTTGAGAAAAAAATCCTGGAAAGTACTAAGACACAAGTATAACCATGAGAAGCCCAACAAACCTCTCCCTCAAACGTTTATGATCCAACCTATGGCACTCCCTCAACACGATTTAAATGAGCCTATCCTCCCAATCCCCTCCCGTTCTTGTCCTTTCATGGGACCATGTTTTTTTATGAATAATCAAGCGGAGAATTGGGTTTGAAAAATACCAGAGGTTGTCGCTCTAATTTTAGGTCGTGGTTCAGGTGTCTCCCCAGTAGCATTCAATTTAGCCAATGTCAAGACGCCCTATTAATGGACCGCTGCTGAGTATTATCCAAGTAAGCGATTCCTGCAGACAGACGAAGATTGGTTGGTTGGACCCATTGTGACTGCCCTGACCACAAGCATGACGCCGCACAGACCAGACCAGAGTTCAGACGAGACGCAGTTCATTCACCATGTACTGAATGAAAGTATATTTAAATATCAACCAGAAAGCCAGATTTCGCCCTGATAGATGATGTGAAAACGTTGGATTGGACATATGGTGAAGGAGTCGTAGATTTCTTGGCCGATGGCTTGCTGGCGACGATTGCGGTTGTTTGTTGCTTGGCCCAAATGCAAGCAAAGACAAACAACCCCCAACCTCTTCTGATTTATCTTCTTGAGCTTCAGGCGCCTTGCAGGCTAAGTTTATTTATGACACTGTTTTAGATTGTAATGCCTAGCTCTTGTGACTCTGGGGAACCTTTGGCCAGAAAGAAAAACCCAGTTATTGTGACGAAGAGGGAAGAAGGTTGCCAGACGCCACCGCCGCCACCTTGAACACTGACTCTAATTCGAAACGCAGTATTCTCCTTGATACCAATTATCACACTGTGCGAGGTATCAGATATTTGAATTCTCTGCATACATAAGTGTGATACTCATCCCTTGCTAATGATGACAGGTTATGAGAGTACACGCGCTTAGCCATGTTTGTGATACCCCGTGATACCTCGAGGCGCTGATAGTGTCCTTCGGAACTGAATTTGGTGGAGTAATTGAAGTAAGGTATCCATAGAGTGTCTGACAGGTGATCCCGCAAAATTAATTATTCTACCCTTATAAAGCGCCCACTGAATAAAGATTCTTGTCAGCGTCACAAAAATAATGAAAACCCACTTTTGAGTGCAGTACTATGGTTGGCGTGCTTGTTCGGATAGAGAGCATAGTACGTAGAAGCTTTGGAAGCTGCAGCTATAAATTGGGTACCAGTAAAACTCTTTCCCCTCACTCCAAAGATGCTTTCTCTCCTCCCCTCAGCTACTCTATTTCTTGCAGTCTTCAACACCATACCGAATGCTGTTGCTGCGTCTGGCAAATCTGTACCATTTGTCCCCACCGTCAAGAACAACGAAGCAGAAAGTCGTACCCCTACAATCCGTGCTCTGCTTTTGCCGGAACACGATAGGAGACAGGTCTACTATTGCACTGCACCCAAGATCACCTGCATGACACGCTACTGCTGTCAAGATTCCAGCTGGAATTGTTGTATAGGTATATTTTCTCATTTATTATTCCCTCTCAAACACAAATAAACTTGTATTTCTTTTAGATGGCTCCTGCTGTTATCCAAACTACTATTGCGCTCGTGCTTCGAACGGCAATATTGGATGCTGTCCTGATGGCGAAGTGTGCTCAGGGCCCGTGGATGACCCTACGACCGTAGGACGTCCCATCACTATCACGAGAACTTCGACGATTCGCAACGCAATCACCAGCACTCGCACTTTATGTACGCACGACACTAACATGTTTTCTGACACTCATAGGCTGACGTCTACTATTTATAGCGATCCAGGTGACAACGTCCAGTCAGATTCCTCTTCCTCCGGCTCCTCCTACTTCGTCTATCCCTGATCCGACAACATCGACCCCTGCCGGATCTGATCTTGTCCTTTCAACCCCTTTGGCATCCAATTCAACTATACGGTCTTCCGCAGGTGCAGCTACTGCTTCAGTGCAGCCCAATCTACCGTCTACTGGAGGGGCACAAGTCATTGGTGGCGTCGGCCTGGCCCGACCATTAGCTATCATAATACTCTCTTCGGCTTTGATGATGTCAGTTATCTAATTCACCAATGTCGCGTTGTAGGTAATCTGAAGGGAGGCATGTTAACTAGTAATGAGCTTAGACGGTTACTGGTAGGAAATGACTTCTAGGTCTGTAAACGTAGTGTACCGTGCGGAATGCAGATCCGATGACGAATGTCTGAAATATCTGGCTTCCTTCCCCCAGAGGTCCACCGTCCAGTGGTCAACTTCGAGGCTCCCACAATATCATACGCACATCAGGTGAAAACCAAGTATTAAGGCTCGAAAGACTACGCAAATGGGCGGCTGTAATGGGGTGGCGATGTCTGATTCGGTCACATCCGAACTCAACGGTGACCTTCTGGTTGGTGAATGCGTCATAGGACTACTAACTGCTATCACTGGTTGGCACGATCATGCTGCACAACTTCATACATGAACACAGTCTCTCCTTGATAGTGATTATCACCTTGTGTAAAGTCGCACTGTGGCAGATATTTGAATTGTGTGCGTAGATAACCGTGATACTGATCACTTGTTGATTTAACAAAAATTGAATGATGGTTACAGGTTGGGAGATCTCACGCGGTTCGACATACTTGTCATCCTCCGCGATATGTCGGGATTTTGTCGCAGGCGCTGATACTGTCTTTCACGATTGAATTTAGTGGTATCATTGAGGTAACGTATCTATGGATATGAAGGATGATTTTCCTGGTGATCCGGCGAAATTGTAATCACACCTATATATAAAGCGCTCACTGAATACAGATGCCTGCCAGTATCGTAAATGCATTGAAGGTCTGGAGCATATGGTCGCTACAATTGTTCGGGATGAAGTAAAAAGCCGTACTTCCCTATAAATATGGATACGCTGCAATCCGCTATCCTCACCCACAAGATGCGTTCTCTCATTTCCCTCACCGCTTTGCTACTTACTGCTTTACCAAATGTTATAGCTACCTCTGACACGTCTGTACCCTTTGTCCCCACGGTCAAGAACAACGAAGCAGACAGTCGCTCTCTCTCCATTCGCGCTCTACTTTTGCCGAAGAACGAGAGGAGACAGATTTATTATTGCAACGCCCCCAAAGTCAGTTGCATGGTTCGTTACTGCTGCCAAAACTCCAGCTGGAACTGTTGCGTCGGTATGTTTTATTCATCATATATAATTTCTCTATAATATTCATGATACTCATACTTCTTATAGACGGATCCTGCTGTTATCCTAATTACTATTGCGCCATAGCTTCGAACGGCAATATAGGGTGCTGCCCTGATGGCAAAAGATGTTCAGGGCCCGTTGATGATCCTACGACAATTGGTCATCCCACAACTATCACCAGGACCTCTACCATTCGTAACACTTTCACCAGTACTCACACAACATCATGTACGCACAACACCGTGAAATCTCCTCTTACTCGTAGCTAACATATACCATTAATAGCCACTCATCAGGATCACACAACAACCACCTTCTTTCCTCTCCCTCCTCCTTCGTCGTCCAGTTCCGATCCTATAATATCGACCCCAACGGATACCTCAATTTTCCGTCCGACTCCTTCAGATACACCATTGCCTTTTCCATCACTCGTACCTACGACCACATCTACTGGAGGATCCACTCGCCCACAGGCTGTCGGTACCGTCACCTTGGTCCCATTAACTCTAATGTTACTTTTCTCGGGTTTGATTATGTTGGTCGTGTGATCCCCAACGGCGCGTTGTGGGGCTTATTAGAGGAGATCTCTATATCAGTGAAATGTTTAGAATTGCTTCCGAACCTGTATGTGATGCAAGTTTTTAGCGCGCTTCAAGTCACTCTCTCAATGCATTCATTTTTTCAATGGAGTTGAGCGATATACCTGTATTGTATGAAGCTACATGTACCCTAGTTGTATTGCAAGGTTCTTCAACTGATTCACCGTGGACTCCCCATATACGGGCGCGGTTCCACATACTTAAGCTGTGACTACAAGCGCGTCGATAGGCAAGCCATGGGATTCGAGTCTCCAAATCATCTCCAAGGTATCCAGCGTCTTTCCACTCCGAGATCCAGTAGTCAATTTCATTGTGCCCACCCATGATGTCAAAGGGGCCTGCAGGTAAACACCAAGGCTCGAAATTCGTTATATAGGACCTGATTATTTGATTCGCTGGCTGTATGAGCATGCTACGCATCCCATGACACGTTCCGAGAATGGACGCTATATCTCTAGGATGTAGCATCTCGCATATGGGTAAGAAAATGTCTCGGGGTATGTTGTTGATGATGGCGGTATCCTCCTGTTTGTTCTCCTCGGGATCGTCGAAAGGATCAAAGCTTGGTTTAATTTCGTTGATGGGGAACCTAATCATAATGGAATATATAACTAGTGAGAATAAGATTATTTGGAAGCAGAAATAATGAAATACCGATCAGGACTCTTCATACACCACAGGTTGCCTCTGGGACCCCACGCTTGACGTACAATGTATTCGACAGAGTGACTAGTGTTTGAGAGTAGCCGTTTCCAGCCCTTGATTGACTTTTTCCTCGTATAATTAACATCTCTGTTGTTTCTTTCCAAAGCGCTACCCAATCAGCGAATTTTTTCTGGGTCGCATTAAGTGGTCCATAATCTATGATGCGCTCCGTCGTACTGGGTCGGGTCAGAACAAACTCCCCATCAACACCGTACTCTTTGTCGCAGTACTGCTTCAAGCGCAGAAGGACATGTGGCTGCAAGCTGGGACATGCCTGTTTGACAATCACATACGCTCGTTGGGTAATAATGACCTTTGGAGCCTTGCCGAATACGTTGTAATCCCCCGAGTCCCATTCCTCTGCGTCTGGATCATCGTTCTCGGTATCTCCATACTCATTATGACGACCAGGAATAACGTTGAATACTTCTTTCACATTCTCTGATATAATAATGGAAGGTTCTGTAGCATATTCATGTCAAAGTGCGGTCAGCAACGGCCCCATTACTAAAACAACGATAACTACTCATCAACTGACCTTCATCATCGACATTGTCCATGAGGCGAATGCTCCCATCCTCGAGATACTCATAGCAACAAATCATAACAAACCGGGACGATGCTTTCACATCCTCTGCCGTATAGCACAATCCGTTCATCAACGCTTGTGATTTTAAATGCGGATGCTCCTTGGGCTTCTTGTAGCTGGGCTCTCGGATATGGAAACATTCAACCAGGATATCGTCGTAAATCTGTGGACAGATGCTTATCGATCGCATACCAATCGAGGTACATTATGTCCCCCCAACTCATACCTCATCTTCCGACGACAGGAATCGTGCTCCTGTGACCTGAATGTCGCGATAGCGGCAGAGAGGTGATGTATAGGTTGTCTTGAGTCACGCATTTAGAGATGGAATTCGTTAAACTTTACTCACAAAACAAAATGAATCAGCCATAGAATCCATTGATGGCACTATGAGAACCAAAGGCAGCGAATAAAGCTGATGGTTGATAGTGAAATACTTTGATCGATTCTGTCACGTAATTCATGCCAGTGATGGACATGACATCCACGGTCTCGGAGGCAATATTAATATGCCTTTATGGTGCTAGGTAAAGCTAGCATCTCAGTTGATCATTTAGAAACAGCGAATTGACTGCACGGTCAGCTTTCAATAATGATTTATGGATAGGGACTGTCGAATGGGATGATATGATTGGAGTGAAGCAACGAAGCACTTTGACTCCCCTTTCGCTCTGTCGCATCCGGTGCGCCTAATTTGTCCAATACTGAAATGTCAAACAAATACTATCCATCCATGACAAATACAATAAGAATTTGGGCAGAGTGATGTCCTGGGTCACGAAACAACTAAAGCCTGAGGTCTTATTGTGACCCATTTGTCTAGAAATAGAAAACGCTGGTCCTACAGCGCTATAACGTCGGTCCTCCACAATGATACAACTATTTTGATAACTACCACCTCACACTACACCTAGGATGCTCTTTAAAAAGCGGTATCCACGACCATATTCCAACCTATTACCCGAAGATATCGAGGAATTGGCAGGTCCGGCATTCAAGCATGGAACGGGAAGCTCGGACCCATACCAGTTGCTCTTCTTCGTAGAAATGTGTCCAGAAACAATACCGCACATCCACGATGTCTCACTAAAATTGTCAAGAAAGCAATTTTACGACGTACGCCTTCAGTCTCGCCTATGCACCGCTTTGACAGCTCTGTGCAACATTGAATCCCTCTCGATTGAAGGACCAGAGGCTACTGCGAATGCGGATGAGCCTGTGATGTGGGACAAGCTACCCTCTCCAGGGCTACGAACTGCCCTACGAAAGGTAGTGGTTCGTCCTTCGTTTGAGAGCTTATCCTTAAAGTCCATATCTTGTGTCCCTTGGGGAGATATCGCTGCTGCTCTGTTCCTGCGACGCCTAGATCTCACAGAAGTTACCCTGGTGAACGATTTCAATGATGAAAAGTTGCTATCTACCATTGCTGGTCGATGTTTCCGCCATTTGGAGTCGTTGACGTTTTGCGGGATAGGGAAAGATCTATCATTTCTGTTGCGGAAGGATAGCTCCTGCAGAAATCTGATATTCGATCTACAACGCTTGCGCGTTTTGGATATCCACCTGAGCGCTTCTTCATGCCAAGCCTGTGAATTAACCGCTGTGCTTAAAGCGCATCCTTTACCGGAATTAGAGGTCTTGGCTGTGAAATTGTCCACAGGAACAAATTGTGAGTATTCAATTTATTGATAACATTTCTTATATCTGATCTCATTGTGAATTGATTGAAGGCGTATGCGGCAACGAACCATGGGGTAGCCCACTGTCCTCCTGGATTCTACCTCATCAAGGAACATTGTCGACAATAAGAATTTCTGTACAAAACACGTGGAATGATCCATACGCCGACTTGGTTTCTACTATGGAGAAGATGCGTTCTAGAAACGTTCTATCATTTTTGGAGGTGGAGGTACTGGTAGACAGGGGATTCAGCGCAAACTTTGGCAGGGGATGGTACCCGTTCGTGGAAGTGCTGAGTAAACCGGGCTGGGATATGTTGGAATATGTCAAACTGGATATCAAGGTCGTTGCTGGGCACGGTCGTGAGCCTGACAGATACATGAGCTCGGAGATAGAATTAGAGCTCAGCAACATGCGATACAACGAGCTTTGTCCGCTTTTTTCTCGTCCGTTTGTGTTTGAACTTTACCATCATTAGTATCCATTAAGTAGTGTGACAGAATTACACCAGTAATATACCCTTCTCAGTCATTATTTGCGTAGTTGGTATATTCAAGAATGTTTCATTCTATCAGCAAGGAGTATACCGAAGACTATCGTGACAAGTGAGCCTAAGGTGAAACTCAGGAGAGCGACGCCAAGTGTAGTGGTTGGATAAAACCCGGAAATCAGACTGGTCTGAACTAAAAAATACCGTCGTGTACCTTTGAGATAAGATAGTCAATACACAGACAATCGGTAATAGCAAAAAAACGGAAGACGCACCAAAGCCAAGGACAAGAATACCAAGAACTACGAACGCGGAGGCAAAAGGCGCGGCAAACGCCTGGGTTTTTCCTACAGCTGTCATAAGTTGCATCAAAGCTGCGGATGGATTGATATTTAGATGGTCTGGACTTCTTGTAAAGACTTGCAACGTACCAACACCAGCAGAGGAAATAGCGAGACTTGTACGAACATAAGCCAGGTAGGTCCGCTCAGATGCCAAGTGGTCTCGAGCGACGCTTCCGCTGTTCTTCAGTCTCAACTGTATAGCATTATCGTCCGGTTCTCTGAACGCCACGATAATTGAATTGAGAATTATTGGGGTGAATAGAGGGCATAGTTGATGAAATTTTCCGTTGATGGGCCATGGTATAAGCGGTCGGGATTTTGAATGGGAAAATGAGAAGACTTACGCATAGCTTTCAGCAGATTTACCCTTCCCTAGAAGCGGAGTATGTTCATCGAGGATATTTTGGTGTTGAATCGCACCGGGCGCGATGGAGCCGGGTGTGCTCATGAAGAGCGTTGGAAGAAGATGGCCGCTGTGCGATGACACTGATGAAAGACGCGGGTCAAAGTTGAAGCTGGTGGTGGCCGCAAACGACGCCAAACCATTTCAATAGCTATTATCACTTTCAACCCCGCTGGAAAGCATTGTACAACTTCGTTGGAAGAAGGCGTCATCGTGCGTCATGATACTTACAGGGAAGGATTGTTGTTACCACAATGTTCAATGGTGCCGAGATAAGATAAGATAGTGGCCTCATTCCTCGAATCACTTCGTTCAGGCAGGTCCCTTATATTAGTACGCAGCTGGTATATGTTCTTCTAGAATCATCCAATGCGCTGTGTGTATGGATAGTATATACTGAGTACATCCCCAAAGGAGCGCTAGCTGCCACCCTCATGTGAGCATTAAACAAGGGAACTTTAGCCATAACTGCCGCAGAACAAACCACGTCTTCTCCTTTTTCACTAATGATTCTTCAAATGGAATACTCTAGGTCTTGAAATTAAGGCACTATACAAAGAAATCATAGCAACCGCTTGCTGAACTCTCTCTATAGGCCTCAGGCCTCATGCTTTTCGGAAGTTCGTGGAAAGTTAGGGTATGGCAACCGTCAAAGAGTTTCGAAAGACTTGTTCATCATCTCGAAGGTTTAAGGGATAGAACAATGGAGGAAGCTCTCTGTATATCCGTTGTATTAGTGGCCGCTCAACTATAAGGAACTGTACCTTGAATGTGAACGAATGTAGAAAGCATTCACTGCGAGTAACGAAATCCAACCACCACAGTCAGGTACCGACGCCCTTCAACTCATGCAGGTGCGGCTTTCTATTAAGCTCTTGCTGAGGCCTTTTGCTGTAGTTTGAAATTTATACATAGATGTTCAAATTGAAGTGAAAAACCTGCGTCTAATGAAAGAATGTTCCATAATTGTGTTGGAAGGAGACTTTCGAAAACTGCGCTCATCGATATAGGTATATTTCGGAGAGAATTTTTCACCGAAACCTGCGCTCGGGATGGAATTAGATACGGGCAATACCTCTACAGCATCCTATTCGAAGTCGAGGCTCAAGGTAGGTCTTCACTTACCATAGAAATTACTATTCGTAGATTAAAACCTCCAGCTCACCTAGATGAAATGCTTGTAGCATACCGACGGTCCAAGCGATGTACTTACTTAGTGGAGGAGCGTTCGGTAGCGTATGGGAAGAATAGTGGAGAAGGCACGGATGAAAAGGTTCCGGTTCGGGAGTGCAACGCAACGATCCACAATCTCGGGACCAATATTCTGCACTCAAATGACCCTTGAGAGTCCCTGTGAGAGAGTGTGTCCCTTTTTGGGCAGGTAGCAATGGGCGAATGACCGCATTTCTGTGCGTTACGAGCTCCCTGCGATACCCTTTCTGTAGCGCAGGGGCTGATCAGCACCAGAAATGACCGCAAATGGGGGTGTTGAGTGAGCAATGGGATGCTCGGGCTGGTTAGGGGTAGAGTTGTGTGTGTAGGAGGACGGTCATTCGGTGCATTGTCGGCGATTGGTTGCGAGTGTCTGCGAGGGAGTGTTGGGTGAGCAGCCAGTTGAGGTACCGATGTGGGAGTGAAATCATTGGGATGCTATCATGTGGTGAGTTGGGATTGTGGTTGTTTTACCTATCGCGTTCAATGACAGAACCGTTCATATGATCTGATGCGTTGGAGAGTGTGACTGGAAACTCTAGATTTTTATTTCAATATTGACAAATACCAACATTGGCAAATAAGCTTGAGACGACTCATCCGTGTTCGCTCACCCAATGAAAAATACTGGGAGGAGAGGTAAGCTGGGTTTCAACCGCGTGTGACGTTAAATTTGCCCATATGCACTAAATAAGTCTATTGACAGTTGGGGAAAAACGTGGAACTTGTATACAATAATGCAAATTTAGACATCGTTTATAATGCCCCCGCAAGTGAATCGAAGGTGCTATAGATAGATAAATATAGCGCAGCCGCTTCTTGAGAAGGAATGAGTGAGACTGCTTCGTGAAGAGGGATGCTGATAAGAGAGCATATTACTTGGGAAGGAGGTGCATCAGAAATAAGGGGGACGTTTCGGGATGGTGAGGTGGTGGACAATAGTGAACTACGTGTTCAGTGTGAGAGATAATGGACGAAACGAGTACCTTTGGTTTGAGTATGTTTGCCCATGTGAATGCAGTAGCCAAGAGTCGAGCGAGAGGGAGTTACAGGACATATCAGTGTAACGAAGGACACCAGCAAGAATGGAGCACGACTCGTCGCCTGGCTCACCAGTGACTCCCGCCAACGAGGTTTACTAGAAGACTAGCGTTGCGTGTAAGGTATCACACATGACGATAAGATGATGGGTAAGAACTTCATTATTTGGTAAGATAGGGGTTCTTGTTCGTAGATCCTTTTCTTTTTTTTGCCCCCGCAGTGCGAATTCTTACCACTAAAAGCCCCGATAGTGAATAGTGGGCATGCCGGACATGATCCCGCTGGGATTATCCGATAAAAATACTTTCAAGTCACAGTTTTCTGCTAAATTAAGAATGGTATTTTTGGGCATCGACACGCACCCAGGCTGGCATATGGAATTCGGAGTTGAGAACATGCAACTCGAGTTTAGGTTGAGCTCCAAACACACGATATACTTTGCGGTCCGAATGATATGACCAATCTGGGCATTCGTACTCATAAAAAATCGTTTCACTGGGCAATGAAGGTCTAAAGAGGAAGAACCAATTTTGCGTGTTGCAAGCACCAAAACGAGACATCGATATCCAATACATCGATTTCGAAAAGGACATCTTCCACTAAAACGTCATGAGTGTCACTTTTATGTATCAGGAACGTTCGGATCTTTTATCGTGTCTGAATTAGAAGAATAGAATGAGGTGCAGGCATTCAAACCAGCCGGCAACTTCCCCCCCACCCTCTTCTCCTATCTCCTGATTTCCTGAAGAATAAACCGTAAGCCTCGTGTTGAGGTTGCTCCACAATTGCTGTACACCCCCAAGGCCAGATTTGCAGGGTTTTTGCGGATTGTTCGGTCCGATTGATCATTGAGGTGTCGTCGGTGGACAAAGTAAAACACAGAGGGAGTTGAAGGGGAGTTGTGTCGTGCGTAGGTAGTGGTATTCGAGATTTCCGCCGTCGTTTTGGGTTGGGCAGGAATGTCCAAGAGCTGATAAGTAGGTGTGACGGAGCTCGAGCCGAGGCGATGAATTGCATCACACGGGCGCTAAGATGGGTATGTTATCTGATTATGTATGAACCCGTACGAGGGGTGGAGGTGTGGGGTATGAGTGATTTCGTCAGACAAAGCTACCGAAGAGTCGGCGTTAACGGTCGCGGGGACAATAAGTGGGCAAGATAAGATATTCAAAGGCATCAATCAGTATGTGGGGCACCGTCACGGTTGGTACCTACTGCACGCGGTGAGGTGTGCAATAAGTTAGGCTATTGAATGACTTCCTTTGAATAGCTGCGTTTTTAATTAGCGCTTACTGTGCCCGCAGTGGCAGTGTTGCGGGCTTATTGCGTTTACCGACGGTGTTTACTATTTAGATTATACAAGCTACGTATATGAAGAAAGGATACCTGTGGAATGGGTCGACTTGAACGTATTGCATGCGCTCGAGGACGAATGACCTCGATTGGAACGGGTACTTTCCACCTTGGTATCTCAGAACTCTCACTGTATCATCGGTTACACTCCAACTTGAGGTTGATGTTGCGTTGATGCGTCTTCGAGTACTGAGAAAATTCCAAATATCGTGTATGTCAGACGCTTATTGAACTTCGAGCTCGAGTTTCAATAATACTTATAAATAGATGACTTGAGTACCACTATCACTGCGGGTACGAAGCGGAGCGGCCGCCGCGTCAAATACATGGTGCGCGTAATCGGAAAACGGGTAAGTATTTTTGTTAGACGAGGAAATGAGCAGAAGCGTGTACTGCTCGCTTCGAATATGGTTATCTGATGAAGAATCCGATTATACGCGGCAGCTCTGTTAGAATTCGCGTTTGGAACGACTCTGGTTGGTTGAATAAGTTACCGGACTTTCGAGTGATCACACCACGCTTGCAATATTTCTATGTATGTTAACGCTCGCTCTCACTGCTGACCTTGTACCGCGTTGATGTGTCTGGTCATGGGTGGTAGACATCGAGGGTTGCAGAGGTTGCGACAGAAATGGCGTTCAAACCTTAGCTGGTTTATCAAAAGTGCAAACAGATAAAGACGTCATCATGGTGATAATCCCAGTTTGACAGACGAGTGAAGCTGTACCTATCTTCATCGACATGATGACAGCTCAACTACATCGAGGTAAATTCATCTCGCACATTTCCGTGTCCAATGAATGGTCTTCGGGCGCAGCCTGGGGTAACCGTACTAACCCATTCCAACTCATGAAGCGTCATTTCTACTTTAAAGTCGTAAAGTTGAGCTTGCCACCCTACAATTCATTCATTTGGATATTATCTTGCAATACAATAGAAAAGGAGTGACAAATGTGATAGATCTATGGATCTCTACACCTATTCGTAAGATAATACAAATGTCATGACACCATCTGACGCGGGATTGAGTTATCGTTTAAAGTGGGACCTGAATTGCCTCTATTTTGAAACACTCTGTTCATCTCCCCGCTCAAATAAAGGCATATCAAAGCTACATATAGCCCCATCGCACCATGGCGTTGGCTAATATTCACACTTTTAGAGCGTTCAGTACACGCACACACACCACCGCGATAGGACTGGACTGACGTTTGATTTGTTCATCGACCGAATTTGGAAGAGTTCATGTCGAAAAAAGAAAAGAAAAGTGTTACAGTTGCGTACCCCCTTGGAACTTGGAAGGAGGCTTAGAGAGGCCAATTGGAAAGGCACATGTAAAGTTCTCGGACCGGTGGTAATTACCATGTGAGGAAATTTGAATCCTTGACTACGCTCCCGTGTTTTCTGTTTCTCATTGGAACGACCATGGTGATCGACCGTGCGAATGGATGGTGATGAGGAGACCTAGGCTCTTGGGCGCTGTGGTGAGGGTGTGTTTGAAATGGGGTACGAAAGCGTGATTATCATGCTGTTTTTTGTGGAGTTTAGGGGAGGGAAGACGTCAGGCTAAGAGTGAGGAGCGTCATGATAAACGGAAGGTGGGGTAAATAGGCGACAACGTGGTGAGTTGGAACAAGGTAAGAAAGTGGGCAAAGATGAAGGAGAGAAAAAATAACCCCTGAGCGGGGACTGAACTGCTTGTGAAAGAAAACGCGTGCCACGTGCGACCCATGAGAGTGGCGTTGAACGACAGTTGCATTGGGCGCAAGAACATCGGTTGCCCGAGATAATGGCGAGTGAAATGTGAGAAATAGAGTTGTAAAATAAGGTTTAAATAAAAAAAATCAGGTTTGCGGGGTATTCGGAAAGACTTTTTTGGATATGTTTTGTGACTTGTGACATAAGAATATGTTTTTTTGTGTGACCGATGATTATCCGTTGCAACAGTCTCTCGCACCAAGAAAAATAGATGTTGTTCTGATTTACCGTGGGCAAATATAATTTCCCCATTCCTGTCTCCCTCTATCTCGCGTGGCTCTTAGTACTTTTCTGTTTACAACATCATCCTTCCATCCCCCCCGTCCCTGCTCCGTCCGTATCTTTCCAGCCATCACTTATCAACTCTTTTCTTATTTACTATGGCCGTAAACTCAAACGGCGACCTTTATCCTCCTTTTCCACCACCACAATCTATGGGCTCAGAGGAAGGGCCTCAATCAAGTGAAGACGGTTCAGGAATGCATTCTCCAGTCTTTCCTTCCGCTTATTCTATGCACGGTGACAGTCGTAAGTACATTTGTTGCTATCACTATGTCTTTTCTACCTTGCCAACTCTTTTTTTACTTTACCTCCGTTCAAAAAAAGTCCGATATCACGATCATGTTGACGTTCACCATTCCGCGGGTCTGATTGCGCCGCAATATGACTACACACATCCTTTGAACGCCCAACAGCCACCGATCCTTGACACCACCTCGTTGGAACTGCCGAACTCAAGCGCCCGACATGCCTCTTTCAATAACTCTCCTCACTACACCTCCATTCCCCGTAACCACCTTGGTCTCGAAGCTTATTCTATCCAATCACCCGTCTCTTCCCGTATCCCACCACCTGCTCCTCTTACTTCTCCTATCGACTATCCTAGGTATCCCTCTGAACGACCGTTGCCTGGTGGACCTTCCCATGAATCTTCATATACGACCCGACCGATTGCAGCTTCGTCTGGAATACCAATGGAGCCTGATCACAGGCCACCCCCCGTGCCCTCTGTTTCACGTTCTGACACAACGCCCGCCACCACTCAACCCAGCACTTCGACCAGAGAACCACGCAAGGAGATAAACCAAGTAATTGCCTGTCGTCAGTGGTAAGTTCTACCCACTTTCATTAAGCCTTTTAACGGAATACTAAACGCAATTATCGCTTCTTTTCTTTCCACCCTGGACTCTTTACACATCGCAATAATTTCCTATTACTAGCCGTAGCCGCAAAATTCGCTGCGACTCGCAGAGACCCTCGTGTAACAATTGCCTCCGTCGCTCGAATGATTGCCAGTACGACTCAGCACCAAAGCGAAGGGGGCCAGATAAGAATCCCGGCACCCGTCAACGATCATGTAAAAGGCGGCCCACCGACGGCTCTGCTCCTCCTCCCCCGAAAAGAGCCAAGCGTAGCGCCTCTGATCGTACATCCACCACCGCTCCCAACACTGAACAACGCGGTTCACTCCCATCCCCAACTGTAAAGGAGAACATGCAGGATAACAAGCGCACCTCGCCTACCTCTTATCGCCTCAACGATAGGCAGCCACCATCTCAACCACCCCAACCACAACACCCTATCCCTGCGCGTCAACCCCTTCCAGACCTGCATTACCATCCTCCTCATCATCATATGGGTATACACCCCCACCATCCACATCACCACCCTCAAGGTCCACCTTCGCCGACAGACCCCCGAATCATGCCCACGCCAGATTCACAGTACAAGGTTTGCATCCGGTTCCTCCATCAATATACACACATATACTTACTCTGTCTATTTTTTTTCTTCTTTTTTAACTCGCACTTCTAGGAGCAGGAGATGTCGCTTCCCTATCGCCGTTCTTCATCGAATATGTACGATCAAGGTTCCTATACAAAATCGTCCTATCCTCGCCAACTCGACGTAAATACTTTCCCATTCACAGACCCTACAATGCGGCGAACCCCGCCAGAACAGATCTCGAACGCCATCGTTGACGAACGGAGGGCGTGGTGGGACAAAGTTTTACGATCGTATACGTGCGTCTTCGTCCTCTCTGTCTTTTAGCGTTGAGCTCACCCTTCCTTTTAGCCCTGATCAAATTTCTCAAGAGCTCTCCTTTCTGTATGTATCTTGTCACTGTTTATTTGCTCATCGACTCACTGCCCTTTGCCAGCGTTGACAACACCGGCCATCTTCTTTCATTCATAAACGTATCTTATTTAAGCAAACGAATTCAACTCGACGACGAACGTATCTATATAGAACCCTCCTTCATCCTCGCTGGTCTTGCCATGGCGACCCTCATGAAAGCAAGCGTCCTCGAGGGCGGTGCCATCAAGCGTCAGGAAGCGATCACCCTCGCCAATGACGCTCACGCCGCCTTCAACGCTGCCTATCGATCTCGCTGGGTCAGCCTTTCCCTGGTCGAAACCGCTTTAGTACGTGTCTCCCATAATTTCTCTCATCTGCTGGTTTCTCCGAGAATCCCACTGAATTTCTCCGTGCGCGCTCCTTAGATTCTTGCTCTTTTCGAGTCTTCAGCCCATCCCCAACATACCCCCAGTCGCGCAGTAAACGCGCTTATCACATTAGATCGCATAATACTCGAATTTCAACCCGCCCCACTCACTTTAAGCGACTCTCAGGATCGAGAGGCACCCAAATTTACTGAACATGATCCTCCTTCTGTCCATATTGACAACCCCGTTGATCCTAATCACCGAAAATGCAATTGTATCCCACTAGACGCCATCCAACCCGCCGACGCTACGCAGCATCGTACGTATGTCTTGCCTTGGGGCTCGAACTGGACGCCCGAAGAGATTCGAGCAGAGGAAACTCGACGTCTTTGTTGGTCTTCTCTTAGTCTCGTTTCAGAGTATATTGCGCAGTGCGAGGCCCTCAACGAAAACCCACCCACTTTCTTCCTTTCCAACCCAGCTAATGTAAGTGATCAGACACCGAGATAATGAATTGAAAGCTAACGAGTTCATTTTTCGAACCATGTGTGTTTGCATACGATAGTTCTGCCTATTGTTCCCGGGTGAAGTCATTGATCGCGCATCTGTTACTTACCGCGGCGTCGATTCCATGTCAACTAAAGAGTCCGTTTGGGCCCTTTACTGCCGAAGCATGCTACTGTGGAATTTCTGTAACCGTTTCACTACGCCACAAGGCGACGAGGATCGTGCAGAGCAAGCTCAGCAGGCGTTCCAAGAGGTTCAAGCGATTGAGGATGCCCTCAATGCGCACGACTGTAACCTGGACACTACGTTGATGTACACGACGCGCGAGTTTATTCACAAGTGAGTTGGACTTTTTTTTT
>NHTK01005998.1:0-36262 GCA_002938355.1 Panaeolus cyanescens | reverse complement strand
TTCCCGTCGCCATCAGCATTTCTATTTCCACTACCACTACCACTCGCACCACCGCCTTGACCCTTCTCCCCCTGCTGCTTCCACCACAAATACTTGCTCAACCTCCGCATCATCATCTTCCTCCCCTTCATCCCAGGAGCCGCATCATGGTCCATCGTATCAAGAAACTGTGTCAACAAATTACACGTCCTCGAGGACGAGGTCATAATCAACACAATATTGTTAGACTCATTCACTAAAAACGACAAAAAATATTAATCAGTTAACAAAGCAACACTAGCCCAAAAGAAAAAAGAAAGCTTACCAGGCTTACTCCCAGGTTTTCTCAGATTCTCCTGCCTCACCATCTCTCCCTCAATCTCAAGTAACACGTCAGACAACAAATTCCACTTGGGCAACTCCTCAAGCACAGGATCCATGCCACGAGGCAGCCACCCAGGCCTCTCCTCCCCACCCGCGTCCTTCTCTTGCTCTTTCTCCTTTCCCTTTCCTTTATCCCGGCTCCCTCCTCCTCCACCCTCGATCTCGTCCAAAGCATCCCATGCATCCTCATCATCCGCCAAATCAATCACAATAGGATCTTTATTCGTCGTCTGCGCAGGTAGAGCACTGATGGTGAAACATCTTCGCTTCGCCGTTTGAAATATGACGTGGGCAGCATCAGTGAGCATCCATGGGGATTGATGTTGTCTTTGGGCTCCGCTAGCTGAGACAGTGTTCGCAGCGATAAGTGTTTCCAAGTACGAGTGGAACTGGAGGGGGTCATAGGTGAGGAGATAACTGTGAGGGAACAAGAATGTGCGAGGTGGGCAGACAAAGGTGAGAGCAGCAGAGGGGAAAAAAGAGAGGATCATTAAGACGGACTGTGGAAAAGGAGAGGCGAGTCAAACGTACTAAAGCAGTCGTCGCAATGTTCCAAGATCATTGACAAGTTGCTTTGTCCGTGGTCCTACACGGTGCCAAACTGAATCCAACTGTCTTCTGACGATGATTTCAAACGACCGGAAGTACGCGTTTTCAACGTTGAAATCGTCCAAATCCAGCTATACACATTCATCAGAAGTTGCTTAACAGCGAGTTAAAACCATATACCTTGGTGTTTGAACGTTTGAGTTCAGAAAGGGTGCTATTCATGCACTGCACGATGGCGTGGTGGATATCAGACATTGATTCTGTGAGGTTCTGAGAGAGCTCCACAGCATCTGCACGACGACGTTCCAGCGATTTCTTAATCTCGTCGTGAAACCTAAAAAATTCCTTTGAGCAACCTAGGCAGCAGCGATGAATGAAGATCAAAAAATACCTAGGGTATATGTGGACGTTCCTGATTTGCAACACCGTCATGATATTCTTCAGAGGGGAGTACCCGCTCATAATATGTTCAGGTTGGTCAGTGAATGCCTTGACAAATCCCTGGCGGTTCTTCTCCCTATACAGACGGACGATAAAGGCTTCAAGCACAAGTGCTGTCACTCTGTCTCATATTCTCGCCATGAGCAATGCATAAACACAGAAAGGATCACACGGAGGAACGACGAGCTGCCCACTTTTCGGCGTGCAATACGAGGAGACCAGTGATGAGCTCTATCGGTATGTCGGATTGAAGCATGTCTACGACGAGGATACGCGACGTTACAGACACGATTCCTCCTTGTTTGTATAGTGTTTGTCTAGATGTAAATTAGAGTTGATTATGGGCAGTCAAAAATATATGCGCACCTGTCTTTACTTGGAGTCTCATAGCTCACAACACGCAATCCAGGACGCTTGCAGCCCATGATACCCAGTTCTTCTCCAATGGCGCTTTCTTCTTCAGGCGTAGCATTAACAAGCAGAACAAGATTCTTAGGGCTGTCGTAAATCTTCATAAGAGTGCAAATAATCCGTCGTAGACCCAGCCCACGAGCAAGAACTAGGAGATCATTGGAGGCGGGGTCGTGGATTTGCTGAAGAATGGAACGATGAAAGGGCAAGAGTGTAGACATCTGGTGAGCTTCCCTGAGTTATCCGAGAGATATATACAGATTTTTTTCCGTGGATTAAAACTGGATTACGGAGACGACAACGGTGTTTGACGCCGTCGTCCACGGTGAGGTCGTGGTTGACGTTGATGTCAGTCGCGCTCATGTCATTGTCAGCGTAGGTCAGAGCACAGCCACACCCTCGAAACTGTAACGGTCCGTACTCCCGGGTCCAACACCTGCTTCGGCTGGGCGCTCAGCCGCGAGCGCCTTGTCAGTCATGGCTTTCAGAGTAATGATATTGCGAACTCGCTGTTCCTAGTTGCTCAAGGGGGATGCTCACAAAAAATTCTGTGTATCTGACTCCATACTGGCAAATGCACAGACATATCAACTCCTCCACTTACCTGGTCATTTCGACGTTTCGGTCGCTCGTTTCGTGAAGATAAAACACCAACTAATGCTGAATCTGTTTCTACTCTTTGTTCAATCCTTACTTGAACTATTTATTCTGAACCTCAGTCACATCGGAGAATAAATATGTATAATTATAGCACAGATATCCGTTTCCGACCTGTCGTCTAATAATAGCAGTTTACGCGCGAGAACCCTCATTGTTACTAAAGTCATGAGCAAATGTTCTGAAGAGCGTGGTTACCCGCCTTCGTTATGAAATAACACTCCATGCACACATATTACTTGCCGGAGTTGTATTTGAACCATGGGTGGTAAGGGCGGTCTAAGTTCACGCGACAGGATTCCAGGAATAACGAACGCACTCACATAACCAACCGTTGGTGGTACGTGTTCACATACGCGTCCACTGCAATAAAATTGAGCTTATACGCGGCTTCAAAGTTGTTGATATACGCAGGGAAATGAACAAAAAGAAATTATCCAACTCTTTCTATTGTTATGAGCAACGAATTCAAATGCGAAACGCCTTGGAAAAGCTTCGACGCTCTAATATCTCCACGCAGTGCTGCGGCACCAGAAACTCTTTCGAAACCACAACAAAGACCAACGTTGATTGACCGACTCGGATATGCAGGGTATACTTAATGCCCCAATTTCTCGAGAAAGTTTATCCAACGTTCACGGTCAATACTAGCATTGAAGTCGATTGACTGTGTGATTATTTCCCGACTCGGGATGTGGAGCTCGGAGCGACCCACGAGTCCTGCTCACCCCGAGTTCTTTTGCCAATGCCTATTTGACCTATGTGCTCTTGTGGTTCTTGTCTGACATGAGATACATGTCATATGTCACCTACTGTTGCTATAGCTCCTCCTCCAGATTTACAAAAGGGATAGGGGGCCGTTGTTTTGCGCAATCCTTGTCTTCATTACTTCCGTATCTCTCGTGAGGGACGATAAGTATAGACTTGCTTTGTTGGTTAATGTACAACAATCCGCAATCGATCAAGTATCCATGTATGGCATTATATTCTATAATTCAACGCCTTTGCCTCCCCCTCGAAACCAAGAATTGAAGTTACCATACGATTGGTTGCAACCCATTCTGTGGTAACGCTCGTGCTCATCAGACTGGATCAGACACAATTGATGGGTACCGTTACCATGGTTCGTTCCACCTACATATCTCCTGATTTTTTATTTTCCTCCCCTTTTCCTTTCAATACTTTGAAAATTGGAAAAGAACACATGGATATAACGTCGTCAAAGCAATGTTCTATCGTGGCTATTGAGCCAAAAATACCACATCATTCCCACTTCTCTTCGCTCAACGCCGGTACAAGAACCATTGACATTCTAAAAATAAAAACAATAAATTTCCGAGAACAACACCATCCCGGGTCCCTTTCATAGGAGAACCGCTAAACGGGTTCCATCGAAACCGCCAGTATTCCAATTTTTTCCACAAACAACAGAAGCGAATTAGCGGTAGCGCCGTTGTCAAGTATCCGGCGCAATGGACATGTGCATACGCGCTCGGGGTCCCAAGAGCATCCAACAAGGAACTTGCCCTGCGATGGGTGCTGTCGCGTTGCCAAGCACTTGATCATATGACGCCCCCAGAGCCTTCTTCAAGTTCTCATTCGATAACATCCCTTACGCGACCTGGCCACAAATTGATCAACCCCCTTCCTTCCGTCCCACCTCCACAACGTATGTAAATAAGCTTACGGAAACACACAATAAGGAACCAATAACGACGCAGAAAGCAGAACATAAAAAGACTCGCCCAGGATGAAAAGCACCCATTCTTCCTCCTCAAGCTCCTTCCCAGTGCTGGACTTGTTCCTTTCCTCTCTTTCCTTCTTGCATTTTCACCCAATCTTTACTTTCTTCTCAGTCATACCGGCCTAGTCGCCTCTTGTCCTTCAGCGACACTTTGCAATTTGTCTTCGGCGATTGACTCGTTCCCAGTTCTTTCCTTGAGATAGCTAGTCTTGTCCACAGTCCACTCAACCTTTACCTAGTCGTTGCAGCTAGTCACTCCTATCTTCGACCCCTATCCCGTTTATACAACTCAGCAAGATGTTTGGAAAGATCTTCACCGCCACCTCTCTCGTCCTCGCACTCGCAGCTCAGGCATATGGCCACGCAGCCATCGCCCCTGTCCTCGGTCTCAACCGCGCGCCTGTCCGCAACGACGTCAAGCGCCCGAGCAACAACAACCCCTGTGGTAATGGTGTCAACATCGCCAATGGTATCAACGGTAATTCATTCGTAACGGTCCAAAACGGAGCCATCACTGTTACGAGCACCAACTTCAATGGGTGTGTATTTTACAATTTATTTGTTTATGATAAGGCTTACCCTTCGATTAGTGGTCGTGATGGATCCCGTCAGGTTACCGCTCGATTGAACGCTTCCGGTGCTGGTAACAATTTCAACACCGCTCTTACGGTAACAAGGAACGGCAACGGTGTAAGTCCTCTCCTCCCCCGCTACAGAGCAAAATCTCACTGTCGATTTTTAACATAGAACCCCAACAACGTTGGCTCAGAACAAGTCACAGTCGCCATCCCCGCCAACACACGCTGCACTGGTGGTGCAAACCGTAACAGGTGTCTTGTGGTACGCATTTCATGAAAAAAATTACTTCCAACACGCCTCTAATAAACCTACCACTTCCATAGCAATTCAGAACCAGTGCAGGATTTGGCAACTGTGTAGTCGTTCAACAAGGTGCTGCCAACGCCCAGGCCGGAAACGGAAACGGAAACAACCGCAATCGTAACCGTGGTCTCATCGCAGTACGTGCTTTTCTACCACTCCACGGTTTAATACGTTGTTGAACTAATGAATGTTTTTTTAATTTTATTCAGGGTACCCGTGCCGCACGCGCCGCTCTCGCAGATATCGAAGCCCGAGGCGTCGAAGCTACCAAAGCCGTTCGAAGGAGTCTATCAAGCTGGCTCTGGGGTTCCGAATCATCCAACTAAATCGTTCAAGACAAATCGCATCGTCATTCCCTTAAGCCGGGATGCACGCACTCTTTTTTGATTATTTTTCTTCATACATATACACATCAAGCGATCTTTCTCATCTTCCTTTGAAGTATATTTTTTGATTTTTTTTTCACCTTCCATGTAGCGCCCTTTTAGTTCTTCATCAAGTAAGAATTTTTGGGATTTTGGTGAGATTTAAATGATTGATTCTGTAGTGTATGTAAAGTTTTGGGTGAAAAAAATCCATTTATTTCTCAAAAGTGCTGCGGACGTTATATTTTAATTTTATCTCAACGACATGAAGCAATGGGCGGCCTCACTCCAGATTAAGCTGGCTCGTCGATGAGGAGCGGTTCCAGCCGTCCCGTCCAGCCGCGCTTCCAAAAGTGGCAACATCTGTACGGGGTCCTGCTTAGGCTCACATCACTGACTCTCTGCGTTCGTTGTTCCAAACCACCATCTTCCTCGTTCACCCTTTCCCGTATCCACAAGCTGCACAATGGGTAAACTCAACATCGCACACCACAAATCATATCATCCCTACAGAAGGGACAACATCGAAAGAGTACGGCGCGATGAGGAAGAAGCACGGTTAAAAGAGGCCCAAGAAGAGGGTAGGATGTTGTTGGCAGTATGTCTTTTTCCATCCCGCTTTAAATAAAAGTGACATTAATCTTAAAGTAGGACTCTGAAGCTAGGATTGATTTACTCCGTGAACGGGCTGGGTTGAGTGAAAAAGGAGGGCAAGATGAGAAGAAGAAGAAGAAACGGAGAGACGACGATGACATGAAAGCTATCGCATCAGGGAGTTCCATGACCCCCGCCGTCTTGCCTACTACAAATGGGCATATAAACTTGTTTGAAGATTTGGAACAGGTTTGTTATCATGTTGCCCTTATTGAAGGTATTTTATTAATTGGAATATCATTTTGCAGAATCAGTTGGCTTTAGCTGCTGCTATTAAATCAACCAAGAAATCTGGGACAAGCGAAACAGAAAAGGGCGTGCCTCTGGCCCCTTCAGAAAAAGACCTAAACCCATGGTACTCAGGGAAAGGAAAGGGTAAAGAATCTGAAGAAGGATATGAAGAGAAAAGGTGCGTTCTTCTCCAAGGTTTTACACACCACAATTCTGTAACTGAAGCAACACCTCAGGCGGCGTGACGAGTCTCGCAAAAACGTCCATGACCCACTCACGTCTATAACCAAACAACTAGCAAGACATTCATCCAACTCATTGTCGTCGTCTTCATCACGACACCGCCCTCCCTTACCCCGTGCACCTGACGGACCACCGGAAGTACAAGCCAGACTGACCCGAGAAATGTCAGAACGAGAACGTGCGCAGGCCCTGATTCAGCGCAAGAGGAAGGAGATGGCGGGTGCTGCTACGCCTAGCACGGTGGTGGACGATGGGTATAGGGATGTGTTCAACAGGAGGGAAGTTGAAGAGGCCCATCGACACAGGGAGTACAGGCAGGATCCAAGAAATCGGCGATGGGACGCCGACTCAAGAGAGTATCGCAGGAGGCATTAAGTTGCTCCTTGCCGTGTTGGTGTTCCCTTGGATTTTCTCCTTCGCTTCTTCGTCCCTGGGCCAACGTTCTTCAGAACCCCAGTAATTGATGTGCAACCCATAACACTTCAAGTGATCCCTCAACATAGACCATTTTCCTTGCAATAATGTACACGCTCGTGGCAGCCCTCTCCATCATCGCAGACAGCTCCCCGTCGCTATCTGAACATAGGCAACAACGGACTCAGGAATTAAACGTCGTTCCTCACGCCTTCTCTCCCTACATCCTGGAATATCTCAGGTTGACTGCATCATCAATCAACCTCTATATCCTTCCCCGAGCACTATCACTACCACACAACGCATTTTTTACGACCTGTCACCCGCATTTCCCCTCATCGTCACCCAGACCTTTAGATGAGCGAGCTTATTTTCTTTCCTTGCTCCTGCTTCCAAACCCTGGTCAACCTCTTCTTTTCTTGGCCAATCTTGTCATGGTTGTTGAAGAAGCTGGTACACATATATTTTCCGCTCCCTAGCTTCTCTGGAAGCACGCTGGAGGTGTTCTTTTTAAAATATCATGTTTACACTGCGACGTGACTCTTCTCCATCTTGTGTTCCAACCGTGTATTCATCGCAGGGCTTTTTGTATTTCTATTCTCCTTCCTTCTCCCAAGACGATTTTTTTCATTTAGCAACCCTTGACCAGTTGCTAGTAGTACACTCCTCGTCATACCATCGTCCCTTCATCATTCTTGGTCGTCGTCTACTGTCCTCGGGGACTGTCGTCCTTCACTTTTAGTACTACGACGTTTTTATCTTCATTGACTTTGCTGTCATATGGGTTGTTTCCCTCTTCGCCACAAAATTATGCAATTCATGGTACGCAACATCATAACACTCATCTTAATTCTACTAATTTATTTATTGCATCGGTATTAGCGGAAGGTCCTGCTCAACAACATATTTCTCTCGTGGTCTTTCCCGATGATTCATGTTTTACACATCTTGCGCTCATCCAATCCTGCTGCACTAGGCGCGTGTCGCCTGGGTTTCAATGGCCTCTATGACCACCACGCAATTACTTGTGCTTTCCTACTCCCCTTGTAGCATTCTCCCTCCAAGCCTGAACATGCACGGGGATGTATTATCGGGAGACACCTTGGCTCTGAAGGTCATCTCCCGCTTCCCATGTTGATATGCGTCAACCACTTAGTATACAATAAAAATTGCTTTACATTATCAAATGCCTGTACATAGATAAATGTCAGAGTACAATGCGAAGTAAGACGTGAATGAGGATGTAATCATGGAAGTTCGTGTGTTCATCAGAAGCCCAAGAGAGTAAAAAAAGGATATCTAAAAAAGTCAAGTAACTTGGGGATTGGGCCCATTAATTCAGGAGGGCAACACCAACACCGAAACCAAGAACAGCAGTCGTAACTGCGAAAATTAAGGCAGGAACTCCACTTCCAGCCGCAGCACCAGTTCCTCCAGTGTTGCCTCCATTGCCACCACCGTTGTTTCCAGTAGAGCCACCATTATTGCCAGTCGAGCCACCGTTATTTCCAGTCGATCCGCCGTTATTTCCAGTTGATCCGCCGTTATTGCCTGTACCTCCACCGTTGTTGCCTGTACCACCACCATTACCACCGCCATTTCCGCCGCCATTACCACCACCATTACCACCACCATTTCCGCCACCATTACCACCACCACCGGTTCCACCTCCAGGTATCTGGGCTCCTGTTTGTGAGAAGAGAGTGCACATTGCTACAGGGGCAACGAGGTCGCAAGTACCCGTGTAAGTTGCGGTGGGTTTAGCTTGATCAATATAAATCATGGATCCTGTTGCACCAGCCTGGACTAGTGTGGCTATATATCGTCAAAAAAGGATTTTAGTGAAAAATTTGGTGAGATATACAGCGACGGGGCGTACCCGGTCCAGGCTCGATGGCAGCTGTGCGAGGTCCATCGATGAGTGCAAAGGTGGTTGCGTCGGTAGATGCGTCAACAATTGAGGCATAGATGGGCTCCATCAAGTCATCATCATATTCAAAGGGAACAAAAATGGGTCCTTGGGCACCGTCTTGACTGAGGACGACTGTTCAACGAATGAGCTGTGTAGATATGGTTGTGAGTGTATAAAGATTTACCTGGTAGAAGGACGGCCGTTAGAGCTACTGCAAACGTCGCTTTCATGGTGAATCACACAAGAGAGAGGATGAAGGAGAGGTGGGCGAGGGGGAAGCGAACGCAACGCTCGCAGGGCGTGTTAAATAAGAGGCAAGGTTTCAAAGGGTGGAATTGAATTGAATTGAATCAGGAACATAAACAGTCAAAGGACCCTTCACAGATCAATGCCTCCTGTCTGCTTACCGGCACCCACCATTTGCTTGGCACGACGGCCGCAACCCTCCATTTTGAGCTCAAAGCAAGTTCGATGCATGTTGAAGGCTTTTCTGGCGCACAATGTAATTCGAATAAAACCTTGAAAACTTCTTTAAAATTCGACTTTTTAGCCACAAAATTATACGGTTCGACAAAGTCCAAAGGTTAGAAATTTTAATTGATGCAAACTGAGCATCTGAATCTTTTCTCCTCTTTGCTTTGCGGGCATGGCGGATTGTGGGGAAGACTGCCGGCATGCACGGGCAGTGCATGGGGCGATGCAAACCATGCCCCGAGGGTCCCTACGCCGTACGGATATTCTTTATGCGTATATGTAACCCGAAATTTATGTATGTTGGAGTATGTTGGATAGCATTCAAACCTGAGCTCGGTGAACGTTGAACCGTTGCTTGATTTTTAATATGTTACAACTTCTGTCTTTTGTTTACTTCCTCGTCCACAGATTTTGACTCTTGCCTGTCACTGAAACTGGAGAGTTTTGCACCGGCTGTTAGGTATCCTTGCTGCCCTCGGTAAATCTGTTGAACCATTCAACGACGCTCCTTGCGCAGTGCTCCTTCGCCCATCCTAAAGATACATTTATTTAGCCTACCACACACAATGGGCCTCTAATAAGATGAATACGCACGACTGTTCTCGACTTTGGGATCACCACGCGTTGCAAAACCATGTGAGACGCCAGAATATACCTCGACATGATAAGTGGCTTTTATCTCGGATAAGATATCCTCAGCACGACGACGTGCATCTGACGGGAATGTATTGTCGGTCTCTGTGATAGAATAGTATAAGTCGCTGTGAAATATTCTTCAAATTTTCAAAAACGCGTTCATACCAGCACACGACATTAAGAGAGGCTCTGGAAAGCGATCAAAATTATTATTTGAAGGAACCACATTCAAGAACGTACTCACGTTTCAGTTTCCTGAAGCTGTCTTCGCTCAGGGTTGTTGGATGAGTAAACGCCGCTTCACAAGAAATATTAGCGGGTTGGGACCTCAACAAACGAAAAGCATAGCACGTACCTGCTACGATTTCATTCGTCGTAGCTGCTTCTAGGACATACGGCCCTCCATAGCAATACCCTTGTAATTAATCTAAGATACGATTTGATTTACAACATAAATATTCACTCACCGACAGCGCAAAATTTTGCGTCAGTACCGTACATCTCTCTGACGCCTTTGATCCATTTTGGTATAGCTGCTTTAGACAGCTCTCGGGATTTCTTGAACCAGGCCTCCCTATCAAAATTAGGCTCCTTGGAATGTAATTGGATGGGATCTCCAAAGAAGTAATCCATCCCCAAGACGTTGAACCCTAACAGTATAAAGTGCATGATTAAACTCTGTGTTTGGAAGAGCGTGAATGCACGCACCATTCGATGCAAAGTAATCTTGGAGAAGTTGGGCGTTGATAGAAAATGGGCCAAAGACATCTGGAAAGAACAGGAGCACTTTTGGAGGGCCTGACCCGGAGATTTGTGGCTCTGCTAAGTACGTTTCGACGCCTGCCACGGTAATTCTTTTCCCAACAGGTTCGCCCATATGCTTCACAGAAGCCGTTGATATCACTCGTCCAGAACAAGGAGAGCGAGAATAAATGGCCCATCGTTGGTAAGAGTTCCTATCAGGGCCAGAGGATAGTACACGGGAAAGATAATGGGATCCACTGGCAGCACGAGTGGTTCTGATAAACTGTGTGTTCCCCATTTTGCGTGTACCAAGCATTGTTGCTAACAAGCCTCATAGCTCAGAAAAACAGTTGAAATTTCACTTCTCTGCAGTCAGGCAACTTACCCCTCTCAAGTCCCATTCCTTCAAACCGCAGTAGAATCCGTGCGCCATGGGAAATCAAAGAAGTCATTTGAACAGCCTGACGGTTTACCAAGTTATGATATATCAGAAAAGTACGCTCACAAGTAAGCCTAGCTTTAAATCAGCGACGGCTAGTACTGCCAGTGAAGTGCCAAAGGGTGATTCAAGCCAGGTTCAAGTTAGTGACTGAGGAAGAGGAGTGCGGGAACCTGTTCAGGGGAATTGCACTCGTGAGAAATTCTTTCCAATCACTCCGTGATCATCGACTCCACCGTCGTTGCTCAACGTTCAACGCTCGACGGCTATTGCCCACAAAGCTTGTTTCGCTTCTTGAAGAGTCGCATTTATTCCCCTGATCCTGCAACATGGTCGCCTGAAAGACATTTATGCGTCCCTCTGGAGACCGTGATTCTTCGCCTGGACGGACATCCAAGTTTGGGTTCTTTTGCTGAGGACCCTATTCCAAACCAGTCAATTTGGAGGTTGAGGTAACACGATACGCAAAATCGGTGGGCAGGACTGTAGGTGTGGATATTATCTTGGACATCTCTTATCCCTGGAAATATTTGAACGAGGGTAATCTAACATGGATGGATGGATGGATGAAGGCAGATATGTTGGTCTCAGCCAAGGAGGGCCTTGACGAGGAAACTGATCACACGTGGATGTTTGCTGACGGTGACATTAGATTTGATTAGCTATTCAAGAATTTTTATTAGTCGAAAGTTATCAGAGAACTGAACGTTGCTTCGGCTCTAGTACTAGGACTTTGCCTCCAGAAAACCCCTCTCTTTGAAGTATTCTACACTGTCCCTGATGCACTCTTCGAGACCACGATAATGAATCCCAAATATCCTCTTGCTCTTGTCGTTTCGGAAGTTCACCTGCACAACCTTCGATGTCTCCTTCGCATGATCTTGGCCCTCTATGTCCAAGGGTGGGAGAACACCACTTTCGACCAATTCAGGATATAAGCGCATCATGAGATCACCTGCATTGCAGGTCGAAAGGTCAGCGGTGTACTCGAAGCATTTCCTTTAAATGGTTCATTCGGCGGCATTCAAGACTTACGCGTTTGACCCCATGTGGACGATCCTGTTGAATCAGGCCCAGCGCATCAGCGATCGAGCACATAAAATCGCAACCAAGAGCGCATACCAGCAGATAAAATAATTCTTTCACCACCTGCGGATGGTGTATTCAAAGCCTTAACATGCAATTGACTCGCATCTTTCACGTGGATATACGAGAAGGCACCATTTGCCAGTTTCACTGCGTTGACCTTGTCGAAACTGTTGAAATAAAGTCCACTAAGGGATGAAGTCAGATTTTCGGGCTTAAATGCTTCCATATGCGAACCCTGGGTCAACAGAGAGCCATCAGTTTATCTGACGTGTTCGAGTCCTTGCAAGCCGAAACCATAAATGCTTACCCCTAATATCTGTCTCAAGGTCAATAAGACGTTTTACGGGATAGGCTGCACAAAAAACGTACAAATGGTGGATTTAAGGCAACAAGATCCCAGCCAATATTATCCTTGTTGTCTTCGTATAATTTCCATGCAGCTATGCATCTAGTAATCAGACACCTATCACTCGTAATGCCAAATGACAGCATACCTCGCTCAGCCAGGGTTTTCGAAGCCCTGTATTTTATCATGAACGGAGAATTTTCCCCCAAAGCTTTGGTTTTCTCCGCCCAAACGTCCCCCCAATTGCTTTCATCCCAATTCTGTACCTCTTCTTGACTGTCCTCGACGATCGCAGCGCATGACGAAGTGAAGACGATGCGTTTGACTTCCGTACCGTAATGTAGGGCGCTATTCAAGACGCCCACTGTACCTCCAACGGCAGGCTTTATAAGTACTGTTGGAATCATGGATCAGTACGTGACAATCCGAATCAACAGCTGGCAGTCTTACGATCTGGGTCTGATCCACCTGAGCTCAGTGGTGAAGCGACATGCAGAATTGCCGCAACACCTTTGACGGCTTCATCGAATGCTCCTTCCTATATATCGTTGAACGTTCAGCCTCCGATAAAACAGTGATTTCTGGCGGAATCTTTCACTTGCCTTGGTGATGTCCTCAACTATGACCCATTCAAATCTTTGACCAAAACTCTTGTACTTCTCAACCAGCCACCTCCCTTTCTCAGCAGTACGGACTGTCCCGCGCACAGAAAACCCTTCCTCCAACAACTCATAGATGATCCATAGCGCAAGATATCCGTTGGCTCCTGTGACGAGAACCTTATTCTCTGGAATAGCGTCGATCAATGACATCCTGATGCTGCTTTGTTTCGATCGCTCAAGACACAGGACGTTGATGGTAAGAGGAGAAGAGCTTCTATCCCCCGCACCAGTCTGTGTTATGTTTGTCCTACGCCGAGTACCTCTGACAATACTTAGAATGCCGAGATGCTTGCCAATCGAGCAAACGGATGACGCGTCACTAGGATGACATTATATCACGCTATTCTTATCACTCTTACGGACTTTGACAAGAATGACTTACAAACTATTTCTAAATATAAACAAGTATGTACCCGTTTAGGTCCTTTAGGGTTTCAAGGGTTGAGTATGCATGAGGTCGAGATAAATAAACAGCGGTCGTTGCCGTGCCACGATTGAATTTATCTTGTCATCGACATCAACCACACCCACCCCACGACTAGCCTTGCCTCCATGCAACCACCAGTCTGACGCTGCCTGGCAGTGACATTCCTTTATTCTCAACGCCCTTGTGTCGACGTCTCCCTAGGCCTGTAAATGCCGGATAATTCAGAATACAAATACCTCAAATTCAAGGAAGGGACAGTGACGGTGAAACCGAGCTCGAGGAAAGACTGGTCAGGTTCCAGCGTCCAAATCATACTGTAAACCCTTTTCGACTCGTCTTCGTTGACATCGGTGCTAATCTTCTCGGTTGCAGGCTTGCAGGTCCGACTGGTGCTGGAAAGAGCAGTGTAAGTTGCTGGTCCAAGGCGTAGAACGGGTGTCTGATTCTCTAATGTGGACCATACAGTTCCTTGAAGCCTTATCAGGCGATAAGTCGTTGGGTATTTCCAAGAACCAGTTGGCTGGAGTTACACAAGCTGTGGTCGCCTATGAGATCCAGAATGCCGTCTTTCAAATGAGCGGTGAAGATGACATTTGCTTGCTGGATTCTCCAGGATTTTCCGACAGCGAAATATCAGATTCTGAGATCGTGGAGATGGTCAAGAAATGGTTGGCGGATCACAAGTCAGTCTTTTTTTTTTCTACTTATAAATAGCAATATATATCTTACTGTTTGATTAACCAGCGCCAACGCATTGCACAATCTGCTATATTTCTGCCCAATTACCGACATCAGGCTTCCTGGAAGTCGCCGTAAAACCATTGAGATGTTGAAGTCATTCATCAAGGCGTCAAGTTCTTCGGTCGATCTTACGAACAACGGATCCCTTACTGTTGTCACCACTATGTGGGACAATGTATGGAACGACCGGACGGAGCAGCGAGCAGAAAAGAACTATACCCAACTAAAGGATGTTGTATTCAAGGTCAGCGTTTGTGATACATTGCGCTTGAACGTCGTTTTCATCGTATTTCTCTTCTTAGGATATGATTTCCAAAGGCGCAGGAATCGTGCGGTTTATGAATACCCAGAAGTCGTCATTCGATATCCTAGACGCTTGCAGAGAACATTGGGGGAAGGCGTCTGGCAACGCATATTCAGCATACAGGAACGAAGGAGCTCTTGGGAAAACATTTTATGGCTATCTCCTCTACGCGGACTTGCTCGGACGAGTGGAACAGGCTCAACAACTCAAGAGAATATTGGAGTTCGACCTGACCCAAACGAGGGTCCTTGAAGACTCGACACTCACCGAAATAACTGAAGCGAGCTGGCAAGCCAATGAGCGGTTGCTGAGGAAGTTCAAAGGACAGGTAAAGGCGTTTGGTGAGCCTCCGGATGGTATGCCAATGATTGTGTTTGAAGACGTTTCAATGAGTACTCGGTTGCGGGAGGCTATCAGACGTCAGCGGGTAAAATTGAAAATCGGGTGGGTTCGGGGGCCGCGCAAGGTCGTCTATGGTATATTTCACTTCAAGAAAAGGCGCTCTTAGATACATAATCAGACTAAACCATTATGTTCTTATGTACCATTCAAGCCATATTATATGTATGACACTGTTGGTGCTTATTGTATTCGCATATGCGAGCTCGAGATCCAGGTCACCAAGCAATCGCATTAGATGTCCTACCTACATCGTGATATCTATTATCACGCTGTATGCAGAGTCATGACTATCACCTTCTCGGAGTTCTTTACGACCGCGAGAGCTTGAATCACTGCCTCAAGGCTGGGGAGATATAATGTCGGTCGTTGCCGTAGACCCCATACTCACACAAATCACTAAAGCGAGCTTACAAGACAACGACCGATTGCTGGAGAAGTTCAAAATGCAGCTCAAAGCATTTGGTGAGCCTCCAGATGGTATGCCGGCGTTAGTGGACAGGGGGGACGGGGTGCTTGTACCAGATGGAATGCCGATGGAATGGAATGACATGCTTGCACGGGTAAAATGTCCGGAATGTGGGGAGGTGCACCCGTACACAGCCTTACCCAGCGCTGAAGGGTCGGTGATGATGGACAGAACAGTTAGCCTACATGATGAGGGGCAGGTCATCATACCTATTACAAAACAGCGGGGCCGGTCGTTGAAAGACAAATGGGTTGGTGCGCGTAGGGCGATCAGTCGTATATTTCGCTTCTAGAAAAGGTCATCTGCGTTATAATGTGATTGAACAATCCATGTATTTTTGTTTTTACTTACCAATATTTTTCGTCACATCATCGGAAGAATGTATGGCATTGGGTTGAAACCTGCATGACTAGGTGTAAATGATCAACCTAAGGTTCAACGTGTCAGCGTCCACCGAACTTGTAGTCTGAAGAATTGAGCACACCTATAAGGATTCACGGGGATAGTGAATATTTAAAAAAAGAAAGCAGGATTTGAACGTTACAGACGTCTTTTTACAACGCATCTGTGCGCTATCAGCAGGATAAAAAAAATCCAAAGGCCTATTTCAACAGAAAAAACGATCAAGGGGAAATTGCCGTCGGCGACCTTCATTGAACGATCTAAACCATCATGCTTGCTGCGTGGTTACCTTCTGATTGTCAATGTGACCATGTTCGCCGCAGATTTATTGCCAGAAGCCAGGAGAGACAGAGATCTGAACGAGGCGATATATTCTCAAGGGTATCATCGACTGCGCACAAAATGTGTAGCGGGCCCATTCTGTCTAAGAACACCAAGATTTGCTGAGAAACAACTGATAAGTCAATGTTTGAGAGGGCTGATCAGGGTTTGACATACCAGGTCGTCTCTCCCATCCCTTGCTCTTTTGTTTTCCTCCCTTCAATGCCAGTGATCGATCCAAAAAGCGATTAATCTTCTTGGATGGCAGGGCAGATGGAATAGGTGGTTTGGATGCGCTATTAGGGAGTAACCGTATAGCAGTTGAATTTCTAGCATAAAAAAACAAAATAGTAAAAAATTGATTATATTCAGAGAACAAGAAACGTACCCAACAATAATATCTTTTGGAGAGTTGCGTTTCCGTTTTTTGCCTGGAGGTTTTGAAGACTGTTCCTCGCGATCTGAGGCTTTTCGTTTTGTTTTTGATGATGAAGTTTCCTGAGCTTGGGAGGCAAACGCAGCGGCGAAGAGTTCATCAGGCAAATGGTCAGGATTTGGCTTTTTTCGCTGAGATTTGGGTGGGACAATTTCTTCTTCATCCTGTTCTGAATCATCCTCGTCAAGTTCTTCGTCGTCGTCAAAGTCCTCCTCACTGCCAGAGATTTCAGAGTCAAAGGCCTGGCTGTCATCCTCATCGTCTTCATCGCTGTCTCCAGATCCCAATTCACCACCAATACCGCCCCATTCATCGGCATCGCCATCCTCATCACCAAATTCATCGCTGTCCTCGTCTTCGGCGTCCTGCATAGCACGTCTCATCCTCGCCTGAAGCTCATCCTCACTCCCAGATTCTTCATCGCCGTCAACATTCTCGTCACTTTCCTCAGCGGGCTCCTTGTTCTTGGTCACAACAGCCTTTCCTTTCTGCTTCTTCTGCTTATTAACCTCTGCCCTTTCCTTCAACTTCTTGTCTCTTTCCTGATTTTGGCGCTTTTTGCTGAGTTTTTGCGCAAGAGCGGCGGTTTTGACGTCAGACTCGAGTTTTTGAATCTGCTTTTTTGATTGGGTCAGCGAGACAGCTTCTGGGGCGTCGTTATCATCATCGTCACTGAGATCAGAAGCAGAATTAGATATAGAATGTCGTGGTGCCATGCTGGATTAAATGGAGAGGACTGATGTCGGTGTGTTACAGCAAAAAACCCTTGATGGAAGCGGAGCAACGAGCAAAACTTTTGCCGGAGGTGCGGACCGGGTGATCCGGTCTGGCTGTCCAATTTGAGCGCTAAGCCCCTGAGTCCCCTTCGCCTTGCCTTCACACCACCAATATCCCGCAGCAGTTCAATTTACAGCATCGATTGCTCGCGTACTATTTGCGGTCTTATCTACTGGGTTTGAATGGCAGGAGCTGTACCCCAAAGTAAGCTTCTGCACGCCTCAAGTTCACCATGCAAGCCGTCGGATTTTGACACGACCGTGGTGTGTCTGTGGCTCAGATTGACTCATACAAAGGTAAGTTGGGTCATTGCACTACATTTTACTGCATTTTAGCTCCTCCAAATTAACTGATTTAGGGTGATATCAGTATCCTGTACTGCAACTTGAATGACAATTCAAAACCCACCTCAAGCCCAGTGATTCAGACCCTACATGACGCTTGCACGAGGCTGCTTTGGTTGGTTATTCACCGTATGATCCGATAGAATCCGCAGAAATCGACAATCAGTCATTCGTTTGCGAGAGTTCCGGATCGGAAAAATAGCCCACGCTCTTGCAATAAGGGCTCATGTCGCATATGCATGCCTTCGATAAGGAAGTCGCCAGGCAGGCTTCCAATCATGAATCATGACCATGGCTAGGACCGTTTCAAAGGTGGGTGAGCACGATGCCCCCCAACTGTATTGTAAGCTGTAACTCTAATCACACTTTGATTCAATAGATGAGACCCGTGCCATGCCTCTCAATGATGCAACTCGAATCATGGGCGGGACAAGTGGAGTTCCTTTCACAAAGAGCCACTCGGAATCGTTGTGTTTCAAGCCACGTTTCCAGATTCACATGGCGTGCGTCAAACATTCCCTTTCCAATTCCTGCCAAATGCCTGCCACCCATCATATATCTCATAATGAGAGATTTAGGACCCTATCCGGATATACCGCAAAAACGAATATAAAGACGCCCTATCAAATGAAAAGCGCGTCCGCTTCCCTCCCCCAAAACCCCAAACCCTTTTCAATTTCAATTCCCCTCCCAAGCGCTTCAGCTTCAATGTCCCTATTCGCCATGTTCGACTTCCGCAATCTAATCCTCAACGTCCTATCCTCACTCTACAGACTCTTCCTCCCAAAATGGGCTCCCCTCCTACAACCCAAACCAGGCAGCACACTCGACGTCCTACAACACCAATCGTCCATGCACAACGGCCGCACCCTCTCATCAATCCCATGCCCACCTTCAAATTCACAATCTCCAAACGGCCGCAGCGCCAAGATCAGAAAACAACGCCCTATACCCAACTCATACTGGGCGACCAACCTTCTCCTCGCGTGCGAGTACCCGTGGACGCCTAAAAACCCCGACAACCCCAAAGTCGACAACCTCCTCCGCGCTGGTGTGCGCACTTTTATCGACCTCACAGAATCAGGCGAACTCGTGCCCTATAACTGCATCCTCGCAGAACGCTGCGCACTCCTTGGCATCGACCCCTCCACAATCGAGTATCACAGGTTTCCTATCCGCGATCGATGTCTCCCAGAGAGCGTTTCCTACATGTACCAAGTCCTCAACACGTTGCAGGATAATCAAGACAGAGGAAGGATCAGCGCTGTGCACTGTCGTGGTGGTATTGGAAGGACTGGGATGGTGATTGGATGTTGGCTCGTCGAGAGCGGCGTGGCCAAGAACGGAGAAGACGCGTTGAGCATGATTGCGAGAGAATGGAAGACGGTAGAGAAGTGCACGCGGTATCCGCACAGCCCAGAAACTGGTGCACAATTCGACTTCGTTTTCCAGTTTTTGCCTTCGACGCTGTTGGATAACAGTAGCCCAACTGTAAAGCTCTCACGAAAAGCTTAGAAGGTAATGTCCTTTTCTTAATCCTGCGCAGTTTTGACAGCTAATCTGGCACTTGAATCATTCTTGGATTCATTGGGGAGCCTAGATAGCAAAGATAGGACCCTAGCCGTAGGCAAATGCGGCTCAATTCATTCGGCCTTTTCCTTCTCGTTTCATCTTTCTCCAGCTAGACTGTGAGCTGGATCTGTTGCATGGATTTTCGAGATTTTACGACGTTTATGACCTAACGACATGTTCTACCTTCGTCCAATATTTTAGAGATTCGACTTCAAACCCGGTTATCCTATCGGGTCTTAGTTTTTCGTCTTTCCATCCTGCATTTTTGCATTTCCCTGTAGCATGTTCCACTTACGCATCATAACCATTATGTACTATGTAGACACAGGACTCGGCATTGATTGCCTCGGAGCCATCATGTATAGTAGCATCCGTCACAGCTGCAATTTGATTCTGCGACCAGACAAAAACCTGAACGCCGAGGGTATAAGCATCACCTCCCCCTAATCACTACTTTCCCAAGTCAAGTGGGAAAGGACAGTATGCTCATGTCCAACATGTTCAAACGAAATGAAATAATAAAGTAACAATTCCCAGTAAAAATACACGGACGAACACGCAGCACACTGCATTTTGCGCGACATCGATCAATATTCATGTAATGCATAGTGGGTAACAGCCTAATTACATAGATGCGAACGACGATGAATGAAAGCATGCACTTATATGATAGTACAATGCCATTTTGGAAGATGGTGAGTAAGGAAGAGCGCTTAGAGCTTGCCGAGGGAGGCGGCGTTGGCGTTCTGACCAGCAGCCTTAGCACGCTTGCGGAGCATCTGGGTGGACTTGTTGCCACGGAGACCTCCACCCCATTGACGGCGATGCTCCTCGTACTTGTCAGTGCTGTAATTTATAATAAGTAAAGAGCATCATAGACGAAAGACAAAAGGCTTACAAGTTAGCCTTGGCAGCGCTGACGATGTTGGCAAGATCGCGTTGATCTTCGCTCTTAACATCCTGGACAGCGAGGACGGCAGCAGTCTTCTTGTGGACGACAGTGCCGAGACGGGCCTTGCCCTTGACGATGACGTAGGGGACACCCATCTTGCGGCAGAGAGCGGGGAGGAAGACGACGAGCTCAATGGGGTCAACATCGTGAGCAATAACAACAAGGGAAGCCTTCTTGGCTTCAATGAGGGCAACGATGTGGTTGAGACCGTACTTGACGTAGAGAGGCTTCTTGGTGTCCTCCTTCTTGTCAGCGGCGGCGGCGGCAGCAGCTGCCTGAAGGCGGGCCTTCTTCTCCTGCTTGCTCTCAGGGCGGTACTTGTTCAAGAGCTTGAAAAGCTGAGTAGCGGTGTTCTTGTCGAGAGTGTGAGAGAACTGAGCAATGGCAGGGGGGACCTTGAGGCGCTGGCTGAGGATAACCTTCTGGCGCTGAAGGCGAACGTACTCAGGCCACTTGACGAAGCGGGTCAAGTCAGTCTGAGGACGGATGTCCTGCCCTGAGCACAGAGTCAGAAAAAAATATCCAGTAACCAGAAGAAAAAAATAGACGCACCAATGCCAAAGTTTTTGGGGGCGGCCTCGAAGAGAGGGTTCTTCTTGGCCTTGGTGGACTTGCTAGCACCGAAGGGGGCAGCAGCGGGCTTCTTTCCGGATCCGGCTTTGGCTTTGGGAGGCTGGTCATTGAGACGAAGTTAGCAAAGTTATCACAGAGGATGAACAGTGCGCCTCGGAGCTCTAACGCCACTTATGCAAAAAATGCACAAATGGCCCAGCATAATAGTGTTTCATAGCTCGTCCAATGACAAAAGCTCCACACTATGAAAGACAAAGAAGATTTTTGCTTTCATTGCTGATACAAGTCTGAAAATTGACGCTGGTCAGAATGCGCCCAAGAACGTCATCCAGATTGAAAACTCACCATCCATCCAAAATACTTCATTCCAGACAACGAATTCACGATGGATGACCTGCAGATAGAGCTCGACGTCGGCGCAGAATGAGTTTGCTCACCATTTTGACGTAGGTTCTTGAGGATGACCGGGACGTTGACGATGATGAGCAGGATTGTGGGAGGCGTTGTGATGATTCCCTGATTCAAGCGGAGATTAAATATGCATCGGCACCGACCGGCGTTTCGCGCATCAGTCATTGGTCGTCATTTGATCTTATCTTCCTACATTGACTTGTTATTACAACCATGATTCTGCCGCCTTTCAATCTTCCTGAAGGAATTATTTTACTAATCACAGACGAACTGGGCGCACCTGGAAAATTTCTCCTTCATCGCGCATTGGCTCAGCAGCTTAAAGCAGACAAAACCGCAATCATTCTGTCAGTATCAGAAAGTTTGGCGAGATGGAAAGCGCTTGCTACAAAATCAGTTCGTAGATTACGCTTTTTTTTAAAAAAAAAAAACAATAATATTTATGTTGGCTTGCAGAATTTAAATCTGGAGCAGCGCCTGAATAAAGGATCCCTGACTTTCATTGACGCTCTAAATCACATTCAACCCAACTTCGAGTCACCGAACCAAGCACTGGGTCTGGACATTATCTTTGAACAGATTCGCAGCCGACTCGATCAAAGTACCGATGAATCACCATTGGTAATTTTGGATGATCTCGCGTCGTTGGAATGGATGGGTTTCCCAACGATATCCCTGACTCGATTCCTTCGCGCATTGCGCGCCTTATGTTTGAAGGTAGGACATGAATTCTTTTTCTTTTGTCTTATGGGCTAATCGAACGACATCTTTTAGAAAAACGCCACCTTGATCATCCTTCAACACATCTTAAACCCTGAAGACCCGCAGGAACTCCTTAGGAACATGCTCCAGATCTCGACGTACCATCTAGAAGTGCGTCCTTTGTCCAGTGGACGCAGTGGAACCGTTAGTGGAGAAGTGAGTTGATAGTAACTGACCCCATTTAATGTGACTAACGACGATCTCAGGTCGCTCTTCATCTCGGTTTTTCTGCACCCCCCAACCCTGTCAAATTGATTCCGCGAAGCGCAGCTTTGCAATACCGGCTTACTGACACAGGTCCTGAGTTCTTCGCAAAAGGCACCAGCGAGGTGGTTTTGTAATTTCCGTGCTCTTCTTGAACATATTTGGAATGAAACGTGTTTTTTTGGTTCTGGCATTGTGATTCGGTGTAACGTCTCGCTCCTGAAATGACAACGCGTCCGTCAGCTGATCTACAAAACCGAGAATGGACCCTCGGACGAAGATATGACCGCGTTTAGCTGATAGCGCATGCACCGCAGGAAAACTTGATATGTATATTTTGGTAGGGTTTGTTGGCGTCGTAGACCTAATCTTCAAATCTCGGGAGGACATGTCCATGGAGTCTTCCCGACAATGGTACGCAACCCTCGTACTTTGACGATTCATGAATCTAACACATATACTCCGCTGGTTAGCCCTCATTCAACGATATGACTCTATTCAGAAAATACGGGTCGACGCCTCAGTTCTTGGCCATGGATCTCTGGGCATTGAGAATCGTGACCGCGCACTTAGGCTTTCATATGATTTTCGACTTTCAAAGGCCGCGAACAATCAGGGAAATGAAAGACCTTTTCAAAGAGCATACTTATGTTGCTTATCAGACCCTGTTCTGAATCACGCCGGTAACTTAAGCTTGTCGACTCATCATGACATGACATCATAAAGGTGTTCATCTCAACTCTCCCTCCTTCAACGGCACAACGAGGCGTGCCCTCCTTTCAGCTTGAAACGATTGTAAAAGAAGGACAGGTCAGGACACGAGTCAAGACGCTATACTTAGCGATTAAATCGTCTTTCACCTATTGCCAGAATAGGTCTCCTTGAACCATAGGAAAATGTATAAATGAACCAAGAATCGCGCTAGAAATGAATAACAAATCGCCCAGTCGTACTCAGACCTCACCAGCAATATATCATCGAACAAATGTGCTCCAGCAACGATCAGCTTTCTATTGACTTCATTCCCGTGTGCACCGTCTCTATCTTAATCTCAAACGCATCACTAACATAGCTGCTATATCTAGGCCATGTGCGATGATACGAATATGCCAAATGTGCAACATACCCCCTTCAAAAGGGAGACCGTTGGTTTAACCCTCACACCGCACTCCTTTTGCAAGTGGAGAGGCACTACTAAGATTGATTGCGGCCAGACTACGTGCGCTTCAAGTGATCAATGGTCGGGAAGGGGTTGAAAGTATTTTGTGGTGGACGCATATGAATTATTGATAGGGTCGAGAGAGCTATGTAATTCAACAGAAATATGACTATATGATCTGATGAGTAAAGCTCACCTTGTGCTGTGAGTCCTAGTTGTTGCGGCAACTGATGATGGTGGCAAGCCGATCTGGAGGCTGAAAATACTCCGAACAATCGATCAATGCTAGCGCTATTCATAGCCATGCTGAATCTGAGCTATTACAATTGATATCAACACAGGGTCTATACTTTGATCTTTGGGTCATTGAATGCTCGCTTCAGGCTGCTGGATTATTGGAGGAGGTTTAGAACGCTTGCGCAGGGCTTCGACATGCAAGCTTCATGACCGTAATCGAATCAGTTGTGTCATGAGGCGACCATCCATATCGTAGAAATAGTGCTTCAGAAGAGAAATTGAAGGACAATTATAGCTCAGTTAATCAGGAACATGATATAACAAAAACCCCCATCACCTCTCCGTGATGATCATAGACTATACATTGGAGAAGTCATGGGGTGTGCTATGGAGCGGAGCAGAGACGTGTCCAGTTTTAGCGAATGATGATTATAGAATGACCCAAGCATGATCCAAAGTTCATATTGTGAATCATAATACGCACGTTGTATTTGAAGAACAATGGCGCGCATCAACGAGGCAATGCGGGTTTTCTATAGTTGCCTCTCTCTTCCTTATACATATATTCATACGGGAGAAAATAGAGTATGTTTATTCCTCCCCACCCCGCTTGAGGTTCGCCTTACATACTTAATCTGTCCCTCCTTTCACCGCACAGTCTTTTCTCATACACCCAGAGCTAGCTTTCACTCTCATTCGAGGACGCGTAGTAGGTTAGGTCAATAATGGCCGCCCCCGATGACCCACAAACCATAAAGATCGACAGCGGTCATCCTTCGATTTTCCATCAAGGGTTTTGGCAGGAACAGAATCTTACAGGGTTATCTTTATTCAATAATTCCGCCAGTTTTACGAATACATCTGAATCCACTAAGGTTGTCAGATTTGTTGGTAAGCATTATTTTATCACCTATCAATCCGAGCCGCATGCATGTCGTTATTCAAGCTTACAATTGTAACAAAGGGACTAGTATTACTGTCGGAGGAGGGCTACAGCCAATTGGAAATACGAAAAATCTTCCTCTTGAGGTTCGGTTTTCAATTGATAATGGTCAAGCTTCCCCGTATTCCCCCGATGCACCCGATGCATACACTGTTTTGCTTTATTACCAATCAGGCAGTTTACCTATGGGCGAACACGTTCTAGCAGTAACAAACCTGGTGAATGGTGACATCGTGCACCTCGATTACTTCGAGATTGAAGCGAGCGGCGGAAAGCCTCAGATACTGAAGTCGGATGGATCCCTTGTACCTAGTCATTCGTCATCGATAACCCCTGTCGCAGACCCTACAATAACTTTAAGCCATAGCTCAACAACAGCTATGACATCGATAGCTAATAAACTCTCCCCGTTTTCATCCGCCATCCAAACTTTAACATCACACACCCTCTCTTCGTCTCCTCCAGCAAATTCAAGCCAACATGCTGCCGATCTGGTAGGACCCGGAGCGAGCTCAACCCTTTCGGCACAGGGAGTTAATGCATCGAACACGGCATCGACAGCCCCGATACCTTCTCAAAGTCACGACAAACTCATCATTATTATTGCCTCCTTACTAGGATCATTGTTGTTTGTCGTTTGCACGGTTTTCTTGGCTTTACAATATAGGCGCCGGCGTCGACAAAAGATCATACATAGGTGGTCTCAATTGTATGGTTTAACCTATCAACAAGGGGCGTATACACATACGAGCGGGCTGTACGAGACAGAGAGCAGACAACTGTGGCGCAGCTCCGGAGTGCTCTCATCATCTAGGGATAGTTTGCATTCGGACTTCCCTGGTTCGACACCGGACAAAGGAGTGGACGGAGGAAACCGCTCAGAGAAGAGCGTGCCTGGGAGTACTAGGCGCCCAGATCGTAATGGTGATTCTCGGTCTGTTCGGACGGGGAACGACACAAATGCGAGCAGAAGTATATATGCTATTTAGGTGATTTACTACACAGGATATTGTTTTTGGTTTGTTTTTTTTTTTGATGCGTCCGAAATTTGAACCATGAAACTTCTTTGCCTTCTTGCGGGCAATCACTTGTTGCTTATGATCTAACAATTGTATGTTATACTTTAAAAATCTATATTACAATATTTTTGTATGTAATTCGTAAATTTGAGGCACAATTCAAGAGCACACGCCTGGGGAAACCAGTGTACTACGAGAACAAGAGGTACATGTTGCGCTTCCACTTACGGTGAGGCCTGTCGAGCTTCTTGGGAAATTTCAGGACCCTCCTCTGTTCGACATATCGCCCCAACCTTTGTTTTCAGCTTTTGAGTCATATACCATAATTCAAACTGGAAGCGTTTCATGTACAATAATTCTCCCCAGATCAACCATCCGCTCCCACCCATTCGTCCTAAATTAACAGAGAGCGTTGCGGTGCCTGAGGCCTGAGGACTCTCACAACGATTGAATACTGCAATTGAATACTAACACCATATTGATATTGCTGTTAGGAAGTGTTCAATAAGGCGGAATTGTTGAGCAGGGATGGAGGGTCAAGGTAGTATTCGTTGTAATTGATATATTCCTCCTTAATATATAAAGCGTCTTCTCTCAGGTTTGCGAGCAGTCATTCTATTCTGAATCCCCACATTCCAGCAATGTTACCTAGGATAACCATACTAGTATTCCTTGCACTTTATACCCCGGTATTTCTGAGCGTCAAGGTTCGTAACATTCTAAACATTGGGCAGACTCGAAAATGTAGGCTAATGCTTTAGATGTACACAAGGCGGCCTCACTCAGTGGCGAACTCCACAAACGATATGATTACCTGGGTTGCTTCACGTCAGTGGTGTACTTGACACACGCTCTGCAGCTGATATGCTGAAATTTGACCAACAGAGACGCTTTACCTCGTGCCCTTCACTATGGCGCTCCTCCAGCACCGCAGAATCCCATGGCTGCAACGGACTGCATTAATTATTGTACAAGCTGTGGAATGGCTCTCGCTGGGGTTGAGTATGGAGAGGAATGTTGTAAGTACGAGCCCTCGCTTCTACTATCTATTCCCGTACTAACCATAGGAATAGATTGTAGCAACGGATTCCTCCATGACTACGGGACCTCAAGTTCATGCAACATGCCATGTCGAGGGAATCCTCTCGAGATGTGTGGCGGCCCAAATGCATTGAATGTCTACGCAACTGGGGTTCGTCCGTACACTACCGGACCTGCTATCGCACCGGCTTCATACAAAGGATATCTGTTAACTCAATGCTGGCAGTGAGTCGCGGGATAATTTTAAGTATGATTTGTCCCTTTCGACTGACCATTCCATGCTAGAGATGATACTTGGCCGTATGTTCCATTTCTTACTTTGGCAGCGGAGCTATAATAATAACGTTTTTAGACTTGGGGGAGGTCGTATTCTTCCTCACTGGCCCTCCACGCCAATTTTACCAGAGCAAATGAGTATCTTCAAGTGCATCGATGGATGTGCCGCGTCAGGGTATACCTCTGCAGGGGTTGAATGGGGACAGTAGGTGGAACATTTGTTTATTTTCCACTGATACTGATGAATTTCAATGAACAGGGAGTGCTGGTGTGGAAACGTTACCTTTCCTCCTGGACAGTCCACCGAATTCTCCCAGTGCGACATGCCATGCCACGGTGACGCTGGACAGCTTTGTGGAGGTTCAAATAGGATAATTATTTATAACAAACCTTGATCCAGATGAACTGCACATATGCAAAAATAGTTCCTGATTCCTTGATCGATATAAATAAACCGTTGAATGATGTGCAGCGAATCCAGCGCGAATCCGAATCGCAACGATGAGGTTTGAATTCGATGTTTGAACGTCCTGATCAGCACTGTAACATTAACCGGTTACCGGTCCATAATTATAACCGGTGTTCTCACGGCTCTGTCCATAGCCAGTGCGCCAACGACGTTGTCGTCAAACCCCCATCATCACCTCATCGAGAATAAATTTACAATTTAGGATCCTCTAAAATCTCCAAAACCGGGTGATTACTTCATTGAAATCTGAAAGGTATATGAGCTGGAAGGTCCAGTTCCACTAAACTTCGTGAGTGTTGTCAAAATGCGTACAAAATATCGCGATCTTACACATGTTTTCCCTCTCTGCCAGTGCCATAGTTGATTGTCTGCGTTGAGTTCCTGGACTCCCAAACCAATGCTCAGAGTGTCAAAGTCTCATATGCGAGGAACATGTATTTGGTGTGGTCATGTCAAGTTTCATCCTCGCCCCCGTCACCACAGGCGACGAAATGTTACCTGCTGCCAGTGTCTCATCCATGCACGCAGGCGACCAGCTCATCGATTCAAAGCTGCCCTGGTAGCTCAAGGTCAAGTCTCAGCTTGTATTTAATGTGTTCTTCTACACCCAACCAGTGTGAAGGATGGACGCGGATTCCAAACGTACAACCCAAAATCTGTTGGTCGAGAAGGTGACACCGGAAATATGCCGACGCTTCCTTACCCCCTGCCGGCGCATGGTCTTCAGCGCAATAGTCACAAAGTTGCTTGCTTATCATCACTGTGTTTAATGGCACAAATCATTTGGTGTCCCCATATTTACGGCGACATTCCCAGATCATTGAGAGTGGCACACATAAACTCAAGTCAGTCGCTGTCTTTTCCTTAAATTCTCCGAGTACTTACTGATGTTTTTCTCTCCCTGGCTCATAGGAATCGAGAGATTCTACGGATACTTAATTCTTATCCTGGTGGAACTACAAATTTTAGAGGCGTTAATTTGGGCGTGCGGCGGTGATGTGCTGATATCCAGCCAAACCGCCTGTGACGTGTCAGTCATTCGCATTGCATCTGCCAGTTTATCTTCTGCGTAATGTCTCTTCCATGATCTTATTCTCTATTCGTGCTTAATAAAATTTCTTGACGTAGATTCTGCTTACAACGAGAGCCTGCGTCACAAACTACAATTCTACTCTGTCGTCTTCCCTCAGAGCCATGACGTAGTCTTTAAGCCCCAACATCTCCGTGTTGCACATCCTCAAGCCTTTTACTTCCTACAAGTCAGATCTCAACGAAGCCACAGGTCAGGAAGGAATCCCAAGTTGATGAAGTAGGAGCTGCACCACGGTGAGATGGGCTTCCTCTGTGCTTTGATGTTGCTAATTTTTTCGCCGAATAGAAACGAAAAGTAATTCTTTGTTATTTAAGCACTGTAATGTGCTCATTGCACTGGATGCAAAAAGATGGGACAGAATTAATGGAGTTTTAACCAAACGTAATGTCGCCGTCAGCAAACATCCATGTGTGATCGGTATCCATGTCAAGGCCTGCCTTGGCTGGCACCAAAATTCCTGGTTGTCGCCATTCCAAGTTTGCATCTGTCTCATACAAATGCTTCCATGGATAAGTTATATCCAAGAATATATCCACACCCACCGTCCTACCGACCGATTCTGCATACCGCGCCACTTCAACCTCGAGGTTTACACTCAGGTCAAACTCGTCGTCGGCGTCACGCCCAAAATTCAATTCTGGGTGCCCGTCAATGCGAAGAACCACAGTCTCCAAAGAGGCACATCGTTGCCTTTCAGGTGTCCATAATTTGGGGTCGGCTGGGTGGATTCGGCTACGCAGGAAGTGGAACAGCGCCTTGGGGTAGTAGCCATCACTTGCGACTGCTATTGTTCCAGAAAATGATTTCAGGTTGGGGAGGGGAACGTTAGGCTGCAGATGAGGAGGTGCGGACGATGGCTCACTGAGCTCGGGTGCTGGAATGAGAGGCGGGAGATAGCCAGGATAGGGACTACCGCAAGGTCGCAACTCCTGGATAGAAGAAGGCAAAGTGCGATCTCTATGCCCTGAGGAAGAACCACCGTTTGTGACGAAACAATGGTCAAGAACAAGTTGGGTGATACCAGAAGCACTCTCCATAACACCTTTAAGGGTTGCAAGAGACATGCTATACGGGTTAAGGATAAGCTTGTCAAGTGATTTACAACGGAGAAGAAAGGCTTCTAGAGGAGCTGAGGGATCGGGATTGTGATTTGCTTTAGTATACAGATGAAGGACATTAAGTGCAGGAAGGTCTAGCATGCTGAAAAGGCTATCGCGTGTATCAACCTCTCCTTCAATTCCAAAATCATGAAGATTTGGCAGAATGATCATTGAGTCATCATAGTTGTTCCACCAGACTGGGATAATATTTAGGTGACATGTTTCCAGTACAGGGCACTCCCTGAGTATTTTGGTGATAAGAAGGCGATCACTGGGTGTATAAAGGGAGAAACGGGCGAGGGATGAAGAGCGAATGATTGGCGGTGGAGATACGATGCGAGAGTCAACGTGAAGATGAACGTAAGCTTCTTGTAAGGTGGAGAGAGAAAGCCGACATGTAGAGGAAAAGGGGCTTCTGGCGCTAATTGATAGTGCGAGCTTCCGATATGATGGGTGATATTTATTGGACTGTCCTCCATAATCCTCAAGCTGCGAAGCATAGGCACAGTAGACTGGTTGATATCCAACAGGCTGAACAACGTGTTAAGCGAATATCTTGTCATTGAGAGTTCCAACATTTCCCAACGACGAGAATGTTCGACCACAGCCTGAATGGCTTCCCGTTCAATGTGATGAGACTCCTGGCCAATATGGCCCAGAATGACACACTTTAGCGAAAGGGATAAAGGAAGGTCACCCGAGCGAGACATCCATTGTTTGATACCTGCGAGTCGAGGTTTCCATCGCTGATCAGACAGCCGTCGTGGGTCATAGCATTCCGGTGTTACACTACTCTGAAATGCTATGTGTAGCTTTGTCCAGAGTCTAGGAGTTGAAAGGGCTGCGGCCCTCCATTTTCGACAAACAAGGGTTAAGAGAAGAGGGCACTCGGTGATGACAGGGATAGGGTTGCGATGAGTTGGAACGCAGTGAATGAATATTTCCCCCAAGACGTCCTCTGGCAGCCGTGAAATGGGAGGATGCGTGAGCATACATATGACTTCTTCTAGATAATCCTTTTGTCTGTGTAAAGCCGTCAGAGTAACACTGAGTGCCTCAATTGTCCGGTTGACGTCCTGCAACTCCTGTTTGCGAGAACGCAGAGCTTGCTGTGCATCTAGAAGAATGCCTTCCTAAAAATCATATAGAAGCATATAAGATCTTCTCTGGTGCTCTATATGAATAAAACCCACTTACATCTGTGTTTTGACTCACAGTCAAACCGTCAGAATCGCGCTTGCCCGCGTCAAAGTCGAGTTGCAGCAAAGTTGACATTCTCTTGAGAAGTAAGTGCCTATGGAATATTATGCGGTATATTATGCCTTTAAAAATCCTTGCGATGAAGAAACTATTCTGTGAAAGGGTCGGCTAGCGGCAAAGGCGGAGAGGGTTCTTGTCGAGCTGGTTCAAAGGGACTGACATCTGGGCTCTGGGCTGTGGGAGGTTGGAATTCCCACGAACGCAACCCACAATCATGGCAATTGATAATGATAGCTGAGTGTCAGCGTATCCTCAGGGCGAGGGTCAGCATTTGAACGGCAGCCTCAGATATCCAACACGACTTGCCTTTCCCAAGTTATATGAATCGGGCCAATGTCGAATTGAACTCAAGGCTGTGTATATCCTATAATTATGGCAGCTGACCAGGAACGCAACTTGTTGGGATGCCACGCACATTGTCTTCCATCAACAATCACCACTGTATATCTCACTGCACGTTCAGCATCTTTATCCTGACTGGAATCTGGGCGCTTTTGCTTCTGTACTACACTGGCCCGCCCTCCATCATTCTGACACTACTTGGAACTCCTACACGGTTTTGATCCATCATGAAAAAGGTCAACTATAAACATCTTAAGGATAATGGCAATATCACAGTGAAACGAATGGACAATCGTCCAAGTAACATAAATGGTTATCAGAAATATTTGTGAGACACCTTGCAGCTTTTATGGAACCTGAACGTTGAACAGTTGCCCATTCTGACGTTACAGACTTGTTGGCCCCACTGGTGCCGGGAAGAGCAGTGTATGTCGCCTGTAGAAATCTGATGATTCCCAACTCATCTACGTTATTTCAGTTCATTGAAGCTGTTGCTGATGACAAGTCGTTAGGTATATCAAAGAACCAACTCGACAGTGTTACAAAAGCCATCACAGCCTATGAAATCATCAACTTGCAGCACATGCAGGATCCCATTTGTCTGCTGGATTCTCCGGGGTTCTCAGACAACAATCTCTCAGACGTCGAAATTGTCAACATGGTAAAAAAGTGGATGGAGGATAACCGGTGAGTCATGAAGCCTTCATGTGTGTCATGCCATTTAATCAGGATTCAGTGTTTTCAGTGTTTCGTCACTAGAAAGTGTGTTCTACTTTTGCCCCGTTACGGATACCAGGCTACCAGGAAGTCGGATGAAGACTATGGAAATGTTGAAAGCCCTCGTAAGGGGTTCAGCAACAGCAACATCTTCAACAGGATCAACCAATGAAGGATCAGTGACGATTATCACCACCATGTGGGACCAAGTATGGTGTGAACGGGTGGGACAACGTGCAGAGTCAAACTATACTCAACTCAAAGATCATGTTTGGAAGGTTTTTGGATCCTTTTTGTCTAACAACTTGTCACTGGCTAACCTCCCAACGCAGGAAATGATCGCCATGGGGGCATGTATGACAAGATTCATGAACACTCATCAATCCGCTCTCCAAATCATCGACCAAAGCAGGGGACATTGGGGTTCTGCGCATGGCGATGCATATCGGCTATACGCGGAAGCTAATGTACCTCTCAAGGAGACGAGATGCGGCCAGTTTCTTTATCAAGATCTATACAATCGCATTGAAAACGCTCGGCAGAGGAGCAGAACCCTCGAATTTGATTTACAGGAAGCCTCAGACTCAGACGATCAAACACTCAAGATATTGCTTGAAGATGGGCTGAATCACACCAAGTATCTCCTGAAGAAGTTTGAGTATCAACTCAAAGCGTTGGAAGCTCCTTCCCTACGTCGAGCCTCATCCAGAGCGTCAAGCGACTCAAGGGGGTCCGCAAATTCCGACGCCAACGTTGACTCGGCTTCTTCACTGGCATCACGGGCGCCGTCGCCGGTACCTACAGTTCAAGAAGAAGTCAACCCCGATGACGAACCTTCGAAGATTTGGCACTCTCGCCAGTCCATGGAGTTGACCCAGGGCTCCACATCATTGACACCCCCACTTTCAAGCAAAACAGCCGTAAATATTTCCAATCCACTGATCGAATCAACTCAATCACCGCCACAGGTTATTTCCTCTGCATCTATGAGCGACACGGTCAATTATATAGGTGTGGTCGAAAACACAACTCCACCTCGGTTGGAACAAGCTCTGCCCGTACCAAAATCGGTGTCTTTGCCCCTCGTCGACTCTCGTGAAAGCAGTGAAAAAGGCCAGAGACGAAAAACTTGGGGGTGGGGAACAAACCTTTTCCGCTCTCGCAAGCGATAATATTGTACTTTTCTTTTATTTCTGAACCCCTCCCCCATTTTCGACGTTATCAATATCTTTACATACATCATGACCATCATTTTAGGGCGTTATGTTCCTACTGTACAATTTGGAATCGCAATGGATTGCTGAGAATCAAGATATTTAGTGAGTAGACGCCTTTCGCAAGGCATCAACCACGCCAGGCGAACTCGTTCGCCATCCGTCAATGGCAGCATTGTAATCGACCATTGCAGTCGCACTGGCCGGCGAAGTCGTTGCCGACATATCATCCACCAATATGACGTCGTAACCTTTGTAGTATGCGCTATAGGTCACGGTAAATTATCATGGTTAGCGACGATAATAAAAATATAGGCGTGGTTTTAAAAGAGAACTTACTCTAAAAATGTACCCCAGACGCACTGGTCGACGTTCACACCCCCAAAAAAGAGAGTCGTCATACTGTTATCCTGCAACCAGGTTTGCATTGGGGTGCCTGGTCCCCACATTCCCGAAAGACGATCTTAAAATTACAAGGTCAAAACAGTGAAAAACTGTAGGACAAAATTTGACGCTTACTCTTGTTAAAGTAAAAGTCTGTGCCATCAGCCACACCTTTGACTTGCTCCTCAAACAGGGGACCCCATCTAATGGGCGTTTAAAACAACAAGGAGCGCTAGTGAGAATTGATCCAGGATCTTACGGTTGCGCATTCCAACTACCTCGCATAAGCTTCTTTCCAACCTGGATCGTCTGGTTCGTACCGTGCGTACTGGAAGTAGCAGGAATGGATGGATCACTGCTAGGAACAACGATAGTTCCCATGTCACTTCCAAACGAGGTAGCAGAGGTACCGTCTCCAGCGAAACCTTTTATAAAGGCAGGTGGCATGTTGATCACTAGAAAATAAGTTCAATTGCGTGTCCTCATTTATAAGAGAGTCGAAAGACTTGCAATCGTATTCTGTGAGTCCCCAATTGGTCCAAAGTACAGGCATTCCAGCTGCCCGAAACGCGTGAATCATGTTGACAGTAGCGGCTATATGTCACCAACCCATGAATAAGCACAATCAAACCTTGGAGGGTAATATTGGTACTCACGAACGACATCGCGGCCTTTCGGGTCACCGCGTAGACTTTCATGAAGAAAGAAGTTCTGCATGTCGATGATGACCAATGCCGTAGAATTGGGGTGAACTATGATGGGTCCTCCAGAGGTCATTGGTAGAGTGATGGCGCCATCATTGCGTCCTCGAGTGAGCTAGTGAGTACGTATGAGGTATGTATACATGTGTATCATGTTCAGCGATATAGGTATAGGTTAACGTACATCCCATCCACCAGTGGGCAACTTCTTCCAGAAGTTCAAGGGGTTGCCGAATATTTGGGGGTCAGAAGATATCGTAGGAATACCTTCGCCGCACACCAAAGTTGGGAACGCGAGTATCGCTATGGTGAAAATTTTCGTCAAAAACTCCATGATTGCGCTAGCACTTCGAATGGCGGAGGAACCAGAGATAAGACTGATAAGCTCCTGACAAGCCTCTACCATTTTATGTTCCTCTTTCAAAGGCTTCTGACGTTGCATGGGAGAAAAGAGTGGGTTCTTTTCTCATCAAAAAGTAGATATTATATGTTGTATGACACTTTGTCTTCTCGAATTAAGCTTGCCCACATTGTCTATAGTCATGGACGTATTCTATTCTGGGAGAGTCGCGATAGTCAGCTCCAAAATAGGGCTGAGAACACGGTCCGAGGGCACCGCCCTCACTTGAAAAAGGACTTTTGACGTGTCAAGGTCAAACAGAGTAGGTCAGCTCACACATTCATATCTATTTATTTGTGAGATACGTTTCAGTTAAAATAAGTTTTCCCAATAGCAAGCTTTTGACTGATAACTACCACTATACCACATACGTATAGTTTAACAATAATAAATATTCAACCATACAACAATCCACTTCACCAAGCGGTCCTTAGCGCTTCGAGCGCTAGCATTAATCTGTATGCTTTTTCTCAGGCTTATGATCCTGGTTATAAACCAAACCGGTTTCTGTGCCTGAATGCTCGGTTGGAGCCACCGTCCCCTGTACCACCGTTAGAGTAGCGGTCGAATCGTTTAGCGGGCTTCCAAGAACGTCTCCCAAGCTATGATCCTCGTGGTGCTTTTTTGTGTATGAAGGATTGAATCCGGAGCTGGCCTTGTCGTCTGATTCAATGTATGGATCTAAAATGGCGTTGATGCGTCGGGCCTTTTGACGACGTCTATGGATGTATGTTATAAATAGGATGAATATTATTATGAGCCCGAGAATGCTGCCGACGATAACTGCTACGAGCGTGCGCTTGGTGAGGAGCATGGGTTGTGAGGCTCGAGTTGTCCCAGACGTATTTTGATAGTCTATAATGGTCGGTTGATTAGTCAACGCTGGTTGTGTAGTCACAGGGCTGAAACTCGTCATGGAGGAGTTCAAAATCGTATGTGATGATACGGATGTAAGATCGGACTGCTGCGAAGTCTGCGGGTCTGGATTTGAAGAAATTTGAGAAATGTATATGGGCAAGGTCGCTGTTACGGTACTGGTGCTCAATGATGGAGTACCGGCAGCAACAATCGCATTCCTCGTTGCTGTACTTGCCAGTGTCGGACTTTGAGGAGAGCCTGATAAAGGAACCAAAGCGCCGTCGGAAACAAGAATGAAAGGCTTTGCACCGCTCGAATCCGTTGCTGCAATGACGAAGTAGTCAAGCCAAATTAAATCATTATCAGCCATGTTTATCATGAGGAGGACATGTTCTCTCATTTCCAGACTCGGGGACTGAAAGTAAGGAACAATAGAGTAGAATTCGGGTGATGCGGGAGCGTATTCGACCCTCGGCCCGTTGTCAATCGAGTATTGGGAGACGAGGGGTGCACTCGATGAATTTGCATATTGTTGTAGACCTCCCATGACAGTTATGGATGTTCCTTGGTAGACGTTATTTACTCTACTTGGAAATTAAGCAGGTAGTTCAGCTCTTACCGACAAAGCGAACGACCTTGGTAGACCCCGCTGTCTCACTGTGAACCCGAAACCGCCAGGAAGTGTGTCTGACAGAAAAA
>NHTK01005997.1:0-36259 GCA_002938355.1 Panaeolus cyanescens | reverse complement strand
GAAACCCTTCAACCTCATCAAACACCTTTCTTCTCAGTTCCACAGGAAGTTCATTCAACAAAAACCGCCCCTTTCCACCATTAGCCTCACCACCCACCCTCATAACCTCCTCCTCCCACCAATCCCTCCTCTGACACGGCACATGCGCAGTACTAATCACCCTAACTGCAGGATCAACCAAAAAAAGCGCCAATATCTTCCTATACCCCCCCTTACTCCCATCGTCCAACCTAAACGGCTCAACCCTATGCTGAAGCACATTCGGAAAAGTAAGCAGCCGCCCCTGCCTCGTATCGATGCTGCCGACGTGTTGCACAGCCGGACCATTAGGTTCAGATCCGTACACCGGTTCGAGCCAGTCGTGATGTTCCTGAAGATACCGTTTTTCAATCGCATCTTGAGAGACGACTTGTTGTCGGAATGAAAGCGACGAAGGGGTGATGTTCTCCGAATCATAATAATAAAGCGCTGTCGCTACAATATGTTCGTTCTTTAAATGTAATATGCATCAGTTAAATATCCACAAAAAAAACTCATAAACTAAACCCACCAATTGTCCTTCAACATGCCACGTACCCCCCTCATACTCAGGCTTCTCAGGCGTCAACACTATATTCGCAAACTTGACAATAACCTGAAGTCCCCTCTCCCCATACACTTCCTTAAAATCCAACCTCTTCCCCCTCTCCCTCGGCTCAAACACCCCAGGCTCAGGAAGCACAACTCGACGTATCGCCGCAAACCACGCATCCCTCCTTTCATAATACTCATCCTCATCTTCGCCCTCCTCTCGTTGCGGTATCTCAGACTTTGGCCATGACTCCGGATCAGGATCATATACGACCTTGTCATACTGGATGCGCGGAGTCGGTAGCTTGATACCCCCATCCTGAAGCGGCTCCAACGTCAGCTCCCATAGCGGAATAGCAGCTGTGATCACTTTCGAAACGAGATCATAAATGCGGACTTCCGAAGGATGGAGGTTATTGATATAACTCGTAATCCTGCAACATGTCGCATTGAGAACAGTAGTAATACTTGAACGCTGTCACTTACTTTGCCTCGTCGCCCGAAATATCAACCTCTGCAGGGAGCCACTGGAATTTCGCACTATACGACTTGAACCGGGCCACCTCATACCCACTATTATTCGGACCCACAAGCTCAAGCACCTCCTCATCCGCCGGAGGCTTCACAACCACGCCTTCCCCACACCTCCTCACACAATCATGCAACCCCACCCTCCCCCTCTCCAAAACACGCGTTTTCCCATAAACCAACGGGAACAAAGAAGGGTGGACGAGGTCCAGCACCTTGTCGTCGGAAAACGGGTGGTAATCGCGGTCTCTGGCAGATATACCAGCTTCGTACGCTTCCATAGCCACGCACAGGTCTTTTCTGATTTGACCGCTCACAGCTGTGTCTGATTTGACCACATTCGCGTCATACACCACCATCGGGGGCGGTATTCCAGGTGGCGCTGGAACATCTATAGTCTTGTAACGAAGCTCGGCGATGCACCAGTCAAACATCTTTTCTGTGAAATCTTCTCCAGAGCTAAAGACTTCTTCCTTCCATTTATCGACAATAACATCGTCATAGACCTGCCATGACAATGAATGCTGTTCAGTACGATCATCTGGGGTTCATGTTGATCTCATAGTACTCACCTTGAAATACCATTCAGGTTTGTCAGTGACTAGATTCATAAATCGCATCATCGAAAATTCGCGGACCGTCGTAAGCTGAAGCCTGCAACAAAAACATGATGATGAATGTGTGCCTCGACTTCCCCATACCTGCCCACCGTGACTTGACCTACCCACACAACTCATTATACAAAGACGTCAAACTGAGTGCATTATGATACAACGGTCCAATGTAGTCCTTGTCTTCCTTCTTTGGTTCATAATGCACAGGACGTCCGAAACCTGGAAGACAATTCAGGTCGCTTTCCATCGTCCAGCAGATATCAATGACGAGTGCGGGTGTACTTTCGTGTGGGGATCCCCGGTCGTTCGCAGCACCTCGCAAAAAGTCAATCCAACTACCTGATTATCATGATCATCTCCCGGAAAAAACCGACGTCTCCTTAACCCTGCGACACTGACAACCAACTAACAGGCAAAAAAGCTCTGGATCGGAAGGGACAAAACGACATGTCATTTTCATCATGGCACGGATCTGCCGATTATCAGTTCACACCCAGGGTCAAAAACAGGTAGATAGTAGATACCTACCTACATATCCTATCTACGGCTACACCGGAGCTGTTCTCCGTTCTGATGTCATGACAGGGCAAGGCCAATCGTGAACCCGCGATGCGTTTGCAGATCCCAACGGGTATGGTATGCATCATCGAAGGGTCAACTCATCTATGAATCATGGACGTCCAGCAGGCGAACATTCCATGTCCCAGTCTGTTGGCGTCAGCTCTTTAACTCGGGACTTGAAAGCTTCAAAAGTGCAAAACTCCGGATGTCCTTCTAGATGTTTCCCTTTGTCTGCACAGATGGGTAGAGCCATATCCTTGTTTTGGTATCGCATCCGAACGACTAAAGTTACACGCATGTTAAAAATTCTGGCATTTCACAGACAACAAAAAAAAATTGCAACACCCACAATGTTCCGAATGAGGACTTGAACCCAGACGTGACAGTATTGACTGGGATTGTCGAGGATTTTCATTCACATCGGCTTTTTCAAAGAGTTCGAACGTGATGGATGCAGTGAAGGCTGGCCACCTGTTAAATCGAGGTAAGAAAATTGACACTGTGTTAACCACGTAATGCATACTGTTCGTCAAACACGTCCAATGTCGAGCACAAAGCTGCAATGGCTGTATCATGGGTGCTATGAACGAGAATTTTCAGTGGGTCGCTGTCTCCTTTCTGTATCTTCTTTTCCATTTTGGTAGACACATCTGACAGCAAGCGACCCATCCCAAGTCGTCGGACCTCTTCCGTCTTGTCTATCGAGAAAAGACCTTCAATCTGAGTCACTTGAGGCAATGAGTGAAATCTTACATCCTGTGAAAGATGTATGAGCTTTCAGTAGCATGAATCCAAGTATGTACACACCTGAAAACCATTCTGTAACCACTGCCTTTTCCTGCACAATGTGAATTAAATACTTCTCCACCAATGTGCTATGCACTGAGAACTCACGATCGTATTGACGATGGATTTATCCTCGAACTCAGGTGGTACTTGAATTCCATGCGCAATAGCGGCCCGAATCTGTTGGGCGATATTAAGTGAAGCATGAAGTTCATTCATGAAGAATCAACATACTGTATCCATTACGCCAGATGCTCGAGGTTTTCCATCAACACGGATAGGATTTCCATCGATGTATTTGGATAATTTACTATCCAAACGCTCCAGTGTGTGATTGTATGCCTCTGCAGCGGCTGAAAAGGGCAAAACAAGTCATTTGAGGTGATGCTAGAGACTAGTGTTTGACTGCACCAAACCTTTGGCGAAGCTGACTTGCAGAATTTCAAGTCGTTTGCATGTGTACGTGTTGCCTATAAGGTTCTCATCCTTGCCATTCCTACACGAATGAAAAGATCAGATTTCGAGATGAAACGGTGAACAATTCGATCACGGACCTTACGAGTAGGGGAGGATGGACGTTTTCATGGCACTTTTCATCAGGGTAAAGGCCGCGAACAATTTGCTGCAATGATTGAGTCGTCCTAGGAATATTCGTCGTTCTTCCATGAATTTTAGAAATTGTACAAGTTGTTTAACGCGACACAATATGAGGCATACCGGAAGTAAACTTGATTGGTGTCAGACAACTTGTCCGGAATAAACCCTAACCTGAATGCAAGTTAGTGAACTTTGCAGTGGATGTACCGGAGTTGTTATCCAGAGCAAAACTTGTGAGACGCACCGGTTAACATAGAGATTTCTCAGGTTTTTTCCAAACGCAAATGTTGTCTAAATTCCTATCAGCAGCTTCACAGGATATCCGAGCCACAGATCAAATACCTGACGACCCAGATCAGTGAGTTCTCCAAGCAAACTATATCAGAACATAAATTCAGCACGCTTAATCTTCAACGTCAATACATGGAAGGCAGCGCACCATTCTCCTTCAACAACATTCCCATCTCCTCTCTCCACAGCAATCCTTGTGGCCAATGTCTCGTCGGATCCCATAGCAGCAGGCTGGCTTGTCTTGTGGCCGGACAAAGTATCATGAACAGCGGATCTAAATCGACTTGCCGTCCTACACATATTCCAGTGTTCGGGTATATTTGCAGGCGCATTGGTCATCCGCACTCCAACAGGCGTGCGTTCACCTAACGGTACGCAAATGTGGATTCGGAAGGTGATAAATTTCTCAGCAACCATGGGCAACTTGAATGAAACAAACCGGGCGCGTACCATGTCGTACATAAACATGAACCTGTTTGAGCGCCAATCCTTCTGGTGCAATAGGGTATCCTTCCACGTCTAAAGGAACCTGAGGAAACCGATAACCATACATTTCAGGATTGACGTTGGCATCCTTCCGGTCCTTCGCTAACAGGTTCATCCCTTGTTCAAAAGACTCTAAATGGGACCCAAAATGATTGCAAAAAGGTGTTTGTGATGCCTCGGCCGTAAGGGTATTAAGCGCTAATAAGATATGAAGCAGGGAAAATATAAAATAGGGTTGTATGCTGGATGTTAGCATGAAGAGGGTTTCTCAACCTGAGATAAGTCCTCAAGAGAATCCAAAGATCCTGATTATCCTGTGTCAGATGATTATTGGCTATATAGTGGGTTGTCGGTCCCGCCCGCAAAAATAGACGGCCAACGAGCGTTCCAAGCTAAAGAGTCCCGATCCAAGGTGAGAGAAGAAGGAAGAGTGACAGGAAGGTGGCTGTGCAATGATCTCATCATTTACGACCGCTGCTGACGCGCTGATGGCTTGGATTGTAGGTTCCTGGTTCATAGACCCCTTCGCATTCATCGCCCATCACAACGTAGAAACATAGAAACGCATAATAGCATTTTGAAGGTAACATAAATACAGCAATTCAAAGGAGGGTATACAGCTTGATAAATGAAGCGTTACAAGTATAAAAAAAACTTCAATGAGATAGAGCCTTTGAAGCCGCCGGCTACAAAAATTTCTAGAGAGATAAATCGACGACTAGAAAGAATATTTATGATGTGCATGACGACATCGCTCTAATGAAGTGATGTGCGAGAAGACGAGGACGAAGAGGAAGAAGAAGGAAACGATGAATCAGACGAGTCCTCCAAAATTTGCTTGAGATGGGCGTTCGAATTTCGTAACTTTTTAAAAAAATACAGCGTCAGACAACGGAGATAGGAAAAGTCTATCTGTAACACTGACCTTGGCAGTATCCATCATCCTTGGACCGTCAGTGACTGTCTCGGTAACAACGAGGACGTCAATTTGCGTAGGAGTCTAATTTGAAAGGATGAACCGATGATACAGAAGACATTGCCAGATATTTGTTTCTTACCGGTACCTTCTCTGGGTCGGACCTAGTCAGCAGCGATATCTTGGACCTCTTTCGATATTTGCGGGGGATTGCATTGATGGGCGATTTATCCTCGTCGTTGACAAGAATTTGTCTTGAATTGAGGCTTGAAAGGGTCGTCAAGTTCATAGGATTGTCAACGAGATCATGGAAGTTGCTCACGAGCAAAGGAATGTGTTTGCATAAACTAGCAAAGGTTATCAAATTAGTAACATTTCGAAAGGATTAAGATGCGAAACTCACGTCTGCTAATCAAGAAGCATAAAGCGGTGTAAACCCATAATTTAGGGACAACAAGGTACTAAAGTCACACTTGTTTAGTGCGATATAAGGTAAAGGGAAGGTTGCAGGAATGTATACCGTGGTTAAGGACGCAATAGAAATCATGCTAAACATCGACTAGTTCAATAAAAATATGGAATGAAATATAGAATCCTACCTGGTCATCAAACCCGAATTAATTGAAAAGAGGATCAAGTAGTTGATGATCTCGTCATTTCTAGCTAAGATTTAAGCAGTGAAGTCGACGGAAGAGAGAAGAGGTACTTACCGCTTGAATCCTGTACGCTTCTTGTTCAAGAAATACGAAAGTGAGATGGCGATAGCAGTGTCACAGACTGCAGCACTTCCGAGGCGTAAAATGCTGGGGACTTTAACACTGGCAAACCTTGCGAAGTCCTTGAGCAGTAAAAATTCAATGGCGGCAACTGGATACCAGTCAGGTCAGTCATTACAATGAGGGGGAGGGTGCAAAGTCTACCTTCTCCGCTACCTAAAACCCAAGGAGCTGGTGAATACTGCGAAGCTATACATTGTCTACTCGTTTTGCTTACCGAAGTGCAGAACCGCAAGGGAAAACTGGAAAAAAAAATCAGTGTTCTTGATCCGTGAGTGTGACTGGGAAATAAAGACGAACCAAAATTATCGTCAGCCAGTAATTATGCCCGCTGACTAAAAAATATGAGAACGGTTTCTAAGGAAGATATTATGGGCCCTCAAGACATACATTGGTAAACCCTGTAGGTTAAAAAGCTAACGCATCCAAGTTTAGCCATCAAACCCCTCGAGAAAAAAAAACGAAGGCTTACAGTTCTGATATTGCCGACATAATCATCTGCAAGGCGCGTAAGCAAAAGCATTCAGGCGAGTGCAATTAGTAGTAGTACTGATAGAGCCAGCTCGACGTTTAAGCTCCTAATTAGTCTATGAGTAAGTATTTAAAGGGAGGTCTCTTCAACTCCTACCAAATCGCCACAGCATGAACCCCGTTAGTAACCAGGTAATACCAGGAGGCATGACCGACAAAAAACATAGAAATGGTATTGAGAATTCTAGAGTTCATGTCAGTCGAAACCGCATATTAGAATCCAAAAAGACCACGGACAAAACAGCAATAACCTGGAAAAAAAAGAATTCACTGCCTGCTTCAATTATTGGCAAAGGCGGTCGACTCACTAGAAATTTAACAACGGGCGGGTCTTTGCGAAAACGCTGAAAGTACTTGTGCGTCTGGGTCAACATGATGCCATAGAGACTGGTTAAAATGTCAGAAAACAAGCAAAGGCAGCAGGTCCAACTAGACCAACATAGACGAGAAAGTGATTCCGAGAAGGACCATCCCAAGAGAGACCTCTTGAGTACGGGTTCTATGGGTTTGAGGCATTGGTATAGACGTTGGTTCAGCCATATCTTCCCCAAACCACAGCCTGCTTGAAATCGACCTCTGAAAACACAAGTAGGACGCCGAGAGAGGGAAGAAAGATCACGTCTGCGTTTCAGCAATTTTAAGTCACATCGAGGACAATTGCGAAAGGGTATATTTTCCGGTGATGCAGTACCCAAGTGGTGCTCGTCCTGTGAAGATATGTGCGAACATGGAATAGGTGCTCGAGGTGTGAGAATGGTCGACGTATGCAATCACACCTCTCGATAAGAATAGCAAGTGGACCACAGAATTGGACACGAAGAGGGGCATCTGTGGTTTCTGAATGCAGTGTAAGGTGATGATGACTGTATTGCTGTCCAACGGGCGGCTAAATCGATGCTGTCGGTAAACTCTAGGCGAACATCAAGTATTTGAGAATTGGACAGGCAGAGGGAAGCATCCAACAAAATGCTCAGAAGCAGTTTTCCAATCCCCACAAGGTAACGAACACCTATTTTAAACGGTCGAGAGCGCATCCGATACGTGTGTGTGGGAGATATGGACGATGGCCGCAGCACGTCGACTCTTGAGATGACCGGCATTGGAGAAAGTTGGTATTTATAACAAGCCATGATGATGCTGAAGATAGGAACTTTCCTTTATCATTCCAGATGAGATAACTGGCCTGATTATTACAGACAAGGTCAGGGTAAGATTGGCGCCGAAACTAGTGCTGATATAGTAGGTGGCAATGGCGCCAGCGCACAAAAGAAACGCTCCCAGCAAGCAAGCAGATGGCGAGTATTCATCATAGACAGTGTCCCATAAGCTGCAGATATTAATCCTCGATGATTCAGAAACTAAAATAGTAAATCAGCGCCTTGAAGTTCTTTGACGTGGTGGTAATGATCAAACGATTGGGACCAATGCAAAGCCAAATAACTTGGAGGATCCAAGCTTCGGTTGTCCATGAGCTATAAATGGCTCACCCTCTTGCTCCATTCTTCAAGTTGACCGCCATCATCGACTGAAGAGTGCCTCAACGTTGAAATCTACAGCTTCGACTCGGAATATGGTAGCTGGTTCAAACTTCAAAGCCGCCGCCACAATTCAATCACTGATTTCAATGGCCGTTGTATTGTGCCATTCTCAGGGTCCGGGGTGCACATGACGATTACCACGTTCAACGATTTGGAATTGTTAGTACTAACAATGTTACCCTGATTTGCTACGGCCCTGGTTCTTTAGGCGGCCAGTGCATATTTATATGTATGGCCGTTAACCGGCTGCCAACCTCCGCTCATAACCGAACTACCTTCAGACCAGTCGTGTTCATCTGCTTTGAACAATGTTGAGACGACATCGAGGGCTCAAGCCTGCTTTTAATCATGTATCTCTTAGTGGCTCAAAGGCAACGAGATTCCTCACGAAATCATCTGTTCAAGGGCCTCTAGACCCACCTCTATCACACAAGACTTTACCACACTATTTCACTGATGATATACTGGCAAAGCACTCCTCAAGACCCGCGTTAATTTGTAGGAAAGAAGATCCACGGGCACATGGAGGCCCGTTGTCGCCTAACCTTGGAATCTCGACACACCTTGCTTGGGACTATGAAGAATTCAATAGGCACATAATGGCAGTTGCAAGAGGTCTTCTTGGTATGGGTGTCCAGAAGGGTGATCGGGTAGGTGTTATTATGGGGAACAACAGGTATGTTATAACAGTCGGTCCGAAGTTCCAATCATGTTTACGCTGCAATGTTAGTGCCTATGCAACGCTTCAATGGGCTTGTGCCAGTATTGGTGCCATACTAGTCACCCTTAATCCAGCTTATCGGCTAGTTGAACTGGTGAGAGAATATCCTTGTTGGTGTCATCGCTTTTAAACTTCATCTCGATGTAGGTTTCAACTCTCAAACTTGCTGGAGTGAAGCATCTGTTTGTCGTGCCTAGTATTCGGAGCTCTCAGTATGTTAGAATGCTTTCGCAGGCATTTGTTGAAATCCGTGGGCAAGCTCCAGGAAATCTTCAGGTGGAGGATCTCCCCGAGTGGCGAAATCTTGTGGTTGTGGATAACAAGGAAGAAGCTAGGCGCGATTTAGAGAAGCTCCACATCAAAGGGATGGTGGATTGGAGGGAGGTTCTCATTTGGAGAGACAACGGAAAAGAGGCCGCCGAACAAAAAAAGATTGTAGCTGGATTGGACAAGGACGACATAATTAATTTGCAGTTCACCAGTGGTACGACAGGTTTGCCGAAAGCCGTTTCTGTATATTTCTTTTCCTTCTATAGTGCACAGCAAAATAAACTCATCGCATTTAGCTCACACACCATAACCTATTGAACAACGGAATTTCGATATCTCGATGCATGCGGCTAACGGAGAAGGACATCCTATGTAAGTCTGCCCTATTTTTATGTATCCATCAGCTTTAAACAGCTTAGAACAGGCAACGTTCCTCCCCTGTTTCACTGCTTTGATAAGTCGTCTTCTTCTTGTTTTACGTGTGTTAATCCTGACATTGCCATTTACGCCTCGTCCTAGGAAACCTGGCCGCTTGGTCCCAGGGTTCATGTATCGTTTATCCGTCAGAGATCTTTGACCCTGTTGCAATCGTCGATGCTGTTCAGGACGAAAAATGTACAGCTCTGCATGGCGTTCCAACACATTTCTTAGGTGTGCTTACGGAGGTGGAGCACAGGAAAAATCATGGCATACCCGTGGATATGAGATCCTTGAGGTCAGTTTATTCACATTGGATCTCAATATTCTTCTTCTGACAAACTTAAACTCAGAACTGGAATAGCCGCTGGTTCACCCATACCAATCGATCTCATGAAGCGACTGATATCTGACATGAATCTTACCGATCTCACCAATGCCTACGGAATGAGTTCGTAGCGTTTGGCATTTCACCGGCTCTTCATTTAATCATTCTATTTGTAGCGGAGACAAGTCCAGTGTCTTTCCAGACGACCCCTAGCGATCCCATTATCAAGCGAGTTGAAACTGTAGGGAAAGTCCAGCCACATGTCAAAGCTAAAATCGTGGATCCTGAAGGCAATGTCGTCGACGTTAACACACCAGGGGAGATCTGGGTTGCAGGTTATCTTCTCCAGAAAGGGTACAACCATCACCTCATTCAAATGGCTTATTGTTTCTCATTTTTACGTGAATATTAAGGTATTGGGAAGACAAGGAACAAACGGATCTAGTGATGAAGAAGGATGAAGAAGGAACGCTTTGGATGCACACGGGCGATGAGGGTATCATGGATGAAGATGGATATCTCAGGAGTAAGTTACATCCTCTCTATTTCGCGGAACGAACGGCTTCTCAGCATTCATTTAATATGTCTCTTCTACCTACGTCACGGAACACACCTTTTATTCCACCGGTTCAACGTGCTCTTTTGAAACCCACAGTTGTCGGCAGAATTAAGGTATCGTCTTCTCCATTAACAGCATTTAATTATCACTCATCTATTTTAAATCCTTACCGATACAGGATATAATCATTCGCGGTGGAGAGGTACAGATTGAGTCTATAAGCACGCGTTACAGACGTCATACTAATTATATCCACCTTGATCACCTTGCGTTTATTCAGAATCTCTTCCCAGTGCAGATTGAGAACGCGATAACATTGCACCCGGCGGTAAGAGAAGCAGCTGCGGTTGCTGTGCCCGATGCAAAGTATGGTGAAGTGGTAGGAGCATGGATCGTCCGAGAACCGAATACTCCGGAAAGTAGTCCCATTACTCGCGAACAACTTCGAGAAATGGTATCAAGAAACATGAACCCACAGGTGTGTTCTAGTTCTTTCTTTACCCTCTTTTTACGCGGTGCTCAATACCTTCTCTTCTTCTTGAAATTTGTTTTATTTTCTTATTCATTTTTGTACCTTGGCCAAAGAATGCTCCGGCATGGGTTTGGTTTATTGGAGAAGATGGAAATCCGGACGAACTACCCAAAACTGCTAGTGGGAAGGTCATGAAGCATGTGCTTAGAAAATGGAGCAAGCAATTGGCAGAGGAGGGCGTCGGTCGCGTTTAATATTCAGTAAACGGTTTCAAACGAGACGCTCTAGTGCAGGCATTTGTAAGAGAGAATAGTCGTGGAATATCTTTCAGGACTGTCGAGTCAGAGTTTTCACGGGTTGAATGTTGTACGAATGGTAAGCTCCTAGAGCCGTGCAAGACACAGCTTACGATTCTGAAATGGTTTGAGTACAGCCATGTGATCGTGAACTAGCATTCTGAAAAAAATGATTTACCAGAAAAAGTCGTGAGAGGTTTTTGAATTTAGCAGTTAGTAGTTATTGCAGACGTCCATCCTCTTGTTACTCTTGTCATGTCTAAACGAATCCGAATCTACACAGCCGAGGACGTTGCAAGCCATACAAAATCCTCAAGCTGCTGGGTGTCTCGAGGGAAAAAAGTCTATGATGTTTCGTCATTTCTCTCAGACCACCCTGGAGGCGACGACCTAATACTTCAGTATGCTGGTAAAGATATTGACAAGGTCATGCATGACAAGGATGAACATGAGCATTCGGACTCTGCATATGCCATGTTGGAGGAGTACCTTATTGGTAGACTTGGAACCGGAGAATCCGTGGTTCGCGATGGTTTGTGTTATTTCTCATATGTTCTTCTGTATGTTTTGTAATTCTTATAAACCTTGTCATATAGATTGGGAAGCAACGGACGATTTCCATCCTGATGCAACGGATTCCGCGAAGGATTTCGAGAAAAATGAATTCCTCGACCTTCGTAAACCCCTGATAAGACAGGTATGGGAAGCAAACTTCAGGTGTGTTTCATTCGCCTCGTTTCGCGCCGTTCAGTCGTTCATGTTCGGTATTTTTATCAAACGCATGTGTAGCAAATCCTATTATCTCAAGCAGGTTCATCAACCTCGTCATTTGAAGGAATCAGCTCGGCTATTTGGTCCAAGTTACCTCGAAGTATGTTGTAAAATTATATTCCATTTTGTTGCCCATTTACAACGTGTTTTTTTACAGATGTTCACGAGGACCGAGTGGTATGTGGTCCCCGTGTTTTGGTTGCCAATAGCCCTGTATTTGGGCCTCCGCTCCGCCTTCCAGTTCACTGGACCTTTGCCCAATTTTTTCGATAATCCTGCTCTACCCCTTTCTCTGGTATTCTCCATCCCCGCGGCGTCCTTCATCAAAACCGGCATCTGCTTTCTCCTCGGTAATTTTATCTGGACGTTTTTGGAATATCTTCTCCATCGCTTCCTATTCCACATCGACGAGGTCCTGCCAGATCATTCCGTTTTCATTCTGTTGCACTTTTTGATGCATGGAATCCATCATTATCTTCCCATGGACCGGTAAGTCTCCCTTTTAATTTTTGTTTATTGTCTCCTTGGATTTCAAGGCTAATGTTACATCAGGTTGAGGCTAGTAATGCCGCCCTTGCTATTCACGGTGCTGCAATTCCCATTCACGCAACTCGGATACACCATTTTCCCTGTGTCAATTGCTAATGGGATCATCTCTGGTGCATTTTTCATGTGTAAGCCTTTCGTTTTTACTTTGTAGTGACGTATTTTGATGAAATGAGTGTAGATGTTGGCTATGATTGCATGCATTATGCGTACGGTACCTTTTTGCTCCTAAATAATTTCCTTTCTGACCCGACCCTTTCTAGTTTGCATCATACAAGGCTTCCACAGTACATGAGGGAGATGAAGAAGTATCACCTGGCACACCATTACAAGAACTTTGAACTTGGGTACGGAGTTACAAGTAAGTCCAATCTGGTGCCAACGACATAGAATTGCTTATTAACTCTGGTTTTAGGTAAATTCTGGGATGTCGTCTTCAACACCATACTTCCCGTGTAATTCACGACCCTCACGTATTAACGAACTAACTTTATTTTTATGTTCGGACTCTTGGAACGAAACCAAGTGATTCCCCCCTACCTTTGGAACTGGATATATACTAAACTTATAATTTTTGGTTGTTACTCGACTAGTCCTTTAGATTTCTAGTCGTATTCATGAAATACATTAATCCCACCTATTGTGAATATCCAGGCGTAACCGTAACAACAACTGCAAACAAATTCTGGTTAGCGAGAACACCGTTGCAGGTTTCAATCAACAACTACAACGTTCATCTTGGCACCTGCCAGTCTGGATGCCACCCTATCAAGAAACATTCCTATAACGATTCGTTCCGCCTCACCTCCAAAGATCTGCAGCGGTTGATCCGCCAGGCAACTGAATACCTTTGTTAACGCATCCACATTTTGTGCCGAAAGGCTGTAAATCTACCAAATTGTCAAACCTGTGACAATGCCTAAGCTGAACCTTGAAGTGGACGAGGCTGCACTCTTAAAGACGTATAGGATCGGAACGTTGGGACCGACGTAGGTGTAATTATGACGGATGATGTCCATTAGCCTAATGAAATTCGACACTTTAGCAAGTGGGAAGACGTCGATCACGATCTTGAAGACTCGTATGCTGGTGCCTTGCTCAGCCCATCGACTGGTGCGGAGGCTGAAGGGGATCCATTGGGCCTAGGAAATGTAGTAAAGTAAGGTTTATCGCTCTTTGGCGTCCAGCGAAAGATGTGGACTCAACTTCCCATGCCAGTCTAAAGGAAATGGACATGGAACTCAGTATGAGTCAATGAATTTCTCAAGTGGTGAACCTTATTTGCTCACCGCAGCAAGCACACAGAGGCTGCCTGTCTCATCACCTCAAAGTCTTTCGATCCCAAGGCTTTTCTTTCTGCCGTTCATCCCAACGCAACGTACCAGGACCTCGCTCTTGGGATCGCACATCTGCAGAATTCTATTGAAGCTCGCTCGGAGGCTTTACGCATCCTAGTAGAAGACAACTTTGATCGGTTTGTCGCGGTAAAGTCCTCCACCGACGGTAAGCATTTGTTATTGCGCCCCTCGTACTCTACCGCTACACAGCGGGCTTCTTATAATTCAAACGCTTGTTTGTGGATTTGATACTGATTTCTTTGCTCACTTGTTAATATTAGCTCTTTACTCTGAGATGCAGGAGGGAATCCTAGCTCCTGAGACAGAGCATGCATCCCGTCCTTTACGCGATCATCTTAAGAGTGAGTAGAGAATGGGAGGCGTGTACCTCAAATACCTTAACGATCTTGGTTTTCTCAACCCATTCTTTAATTTAGACGGCGTTCAGAAAGCGAATCAAGTATTTCTGCCAGTCCTTGAGAACGCTTCCAAGGCACAAAAGCTCCGTACGACTCTCGGTGTTTTTGAGAGATCCAGGTTCTTCTTTAACCTTCCCAGCTTCGTCATGGAATCTATTGAAGCGGTAAGATACACTCCATACCCCCTTTTTATCCTGCGACGAATACTTTAAGCGTGCTAACTTTGAATATGCCGCTTTTGCAGGGTCGCTATGAGGTGGCACTTCGAGACTACAAGAAGGGAAAGTATCTGTTGGAAAACCGCCCCGGACAGTTGCTGCCTATTGGTGCCACTAAAGATGCTGTGGAGTCGAAAAACGCCGAGAAACAGCAGCGGCGAGTGCTCGACAAAGTTTGGAGCACGGTTGAGAAAGCCATGGGAGAGATGAGGAATGTTTTGATATTACAATTGCAGGATTCAAGCCGGACCGTGGAAGAGCAGGAAAAAACATTGGAGTACGTGTTAAATACGCTTGGTTGCTTCTCTCTTGGCTAATCATCATCCACATATTTTCTGCTGGGTTGTGTAATACACAGGGTGCTTTTAGAACTACAGTCCACGGATGAGCCAATTTGGACTTATTTCGACAGTCATCACAAGCACATCCTTGAGACAATGAATAAATGCTACCGATCTGGAAGAAATGCCATCGAGGGTAAGTTGCTAAATACTTGCTGGTTAAATTTATGGTGTGCATCATCGGTTAACCTTAAGCACAGCATGTCTACGTGATGGGCAGACTGATACCGGTTCCGATGCTTTGGCTACTTCCTTACATGCGCAGTTTCAGGAAGCCATTGCTAATTTTGAGGCGAAAAAGTCAGATGCAATTTTAGGTTCGTATGTTGCCCACAATATGATTGATTTGATGGTACCGACGATGCTTTACTTATCTTTGCAGATAAATCCGCTGCGGAACCAGTATGGAAAGCGATCCATTCCATGGTAAAGTCTCTTTTGGACGCGATGCTTTCGTCCCTCCCGAACTTTTGGAAAATAGGGAAGAATTTTATCGAGGGGAAATTTAAAAAAGTAGGGTTTTCTCTGCAAAATCATTGCTCGCAAGCAGCTGATGAGCACAAATTACGTAGATATCTAATGCGAATTCCGTTTCACGCCGCAGCCCGTCACAATGCCAGACAATGGCTCTAGATATCATCAAATTGTTTATTTCCTACATATCAGAGGCATTTAACCTATCAGATGTTATGGCAGCCAACCAGTCACAACAATCACTACCATCCATCATCCCGCGCAACTCTCACTCCTTTTCAACCGGTCACTATCTCCTCCTAATCTTCAACGATATACAAGATGCCGTGAATGAAATAAATTCAATCAATATAGGGCAAGATACGGGTGCAAAAGGCTTCATGGAAAGTCTCAAATGGAGGTTCGAGGACATTTTTACTCGTTCCTGGTTAACAGGTACTTAATCTTGATTATTTATATACCCCAAATTCGTCCTTACGTCCCTGCTGCAGATGCCAGTAACTTTTATCACGTAGAGGCCTGGGTGACAGATAGCGCGACAGAACCATTCACTACAGTTTATATTCGCCAGTTTGAAAATTATCAGAGGCATATGACGACTGTTGCATTCAAATTGGCTGGCGGAGCGGATCCATCATCCTCTTTGACCAAGTCTCTGAAAGCGAACGTCATCACACCTCCGTTTGTCTCGAAGATTGCTAAAGCATTTTTAGATGCTATATATGCATTTCTAGATGGGCTTGTTCTCCTGGCATCGGACCAATCCCCAGTTGCGCTAGGAAAACGATTTGATACCACAAACACCGTGTTGCATAGTATGGAGCATCTCGATCTTCAGGATCTCCAGGATGGTGTATGTATGACGGACGTTCTTTTCTTATGATACTAATCTCTTGCCTCGCCACCTGCAGGATACTCGATTGCTACTGGTCATTTCTAATCTAAACCATCTACACAAAGCCGTCATCCCTAATATGCTCTCACAACTGGAAAATGCCTTCGGTGTTTCTATGAACGACGACAGAAAGGTAAAACAGTCCCGATCATGGGGCTGTAGACCGTCGACCCTAATCATCTCTTTTTACCTCTCATAGACCTTGATGACAGTCGTTTCTGAGCTTGACCGGACATTGTTTGAAGGCTATGTAAAGCCAAAGAGCGTCGCAATAACATCGATGATTAGAAGTGGTATATTAGATACCGGGATGGACTGGTTTGACACTCCACAGCCCACAGGTGAGACTCAGCTTCACTCCTGTGAATTATCAGTGTTCAATAATCTGTGCATCATTTTCCTATTTTAGAAATCCGGCCATACATGTACGAGACTCTGATGTCCCTTGTCGTGGTCCACGCCCAAGTGTGTAGTGTGGCAGAGCCTCTCCTGGACCGAACATTGAATATCTTGGTCGAAGATCTTGCTGGGGAAGCTCTCCGATGTATCCGACAGGTTAAACGTTTCGGGATGGGTGGAATGCTAAGGGTAGGTAGTTTCGTTCCTCGCTTCACACTGCGTCAATAGTCGTTGTACTCATGAACGACATGAAGGCAACACTGGAGATAGAATTCATGCACCAAACCCTGGGTCGATATGTGACGACGACAGCGGCCAATACGCTTTCCGATCTGTACAACAAGATCTCTCAGGCATATACACGGCGACCAGGTGATGAAAACCTGCAGGCAAAGTTAGACGGCGTTAAGAAGATTTTGGCAGACACACGACGAGCCACGGGGATCGAATTCCTCTGCTTTAGGCAGACAAAGACGTCCTCTAATCGTCGGAGCCAACCGTCAGCGGCCCGAACCCGAGATAACGAAGTGGTGTCTCCGCGCGGTAGCAAGACGTAACAAATCCGCTAAACATTTGCTTCATGTCCAGGCCGTTCAATCCAGGTAAAAATCTGCTTGGAATTTCTTTCAATTGTTCGGATACCCATCTTAAGAGGTTGGTTAAATAACCTCAATATATGTATTTTTATGTCCGCCGATGTGGTTTTACATAATGTTCTCTCTCGAATTGTTTACATCTGAATTATTTGTTGTATTTTAAATCAGATATATGATGCTGAATGCCATGTAAAAAACGTCATAGATATAGATTCATGCTTCCGCATCAATCGATGAGGACCAGCGAGATGGAGCAGAATCCCGTAGATGAGTGTGCGACCAATCCCTAAATCGTGTTTATGGCTACACCGCCATCAGATCGACAAGAATGGTGATAATGCCCAACACTACAAAACATGTCAGTGGGGGGATCATTGTCTGAACCAAATTTCGAGACTTCACCAATTTCTATGGCAATCAGGAAGATAACAATTTGCTCCAACCATTCAGCATGTTTACTTGAAACTGATTCCTTCAGTAGTTGGAGCATATCCTGCAAAACCTGGCAACGACGGAAATATGACAATCAGCCGATAACCAAAATATGTAAACGTATTCCATACTTCCACACGGGTGTTCAGTAGGTTGATCCTCTGCGGAATTTCTAAGTAACTCCGAGCTGCATCATAAAGGGGTTGCAGGTCCGGATAACTCTGTTGGGAATAAGGTTGTCAGTGGGCCGTCATGTACATCAGGTATAAAACAACTAGTAACTCACCCAGAATACCTCCTATGAGCGAATTCATATTTATCACTTGTGATCAAACGTGTAAAACATGCTATGTATACATACTGGTGAATCAAGCACTGAACCGACTGAGTTGATGTTTGTGCGCAAGAGAAACAGCTGTCCTATTTTCTGCATGATCTCTGTTTGACGTATAAGCGATTCATAATGGCAGAGTAAATGAGAATACAAGCTACCTTTGTGAGGTATGCCTATTTTTCCTGTCTCGCTGATGATTTCGGGAATATCTTTGGTTTCCTCGATCTTGGATGAAATGAGGTCCTCAAACTAATTTCCAGCTGCTGAATGAGTGCCCAAACTAACAACAGGGAAATGCGCTTACCAGAGATATTTTGACCGACTGGGAAAGAGCATGGGAGAGGGATAGTTTCGTCCTGCCAAATCATGTTGAAATAACAGTTTCTCATGTTTCAGTCTCTCACATACATGTAACCTGAACCTTTGCGCAGGGTAATCACATCGTTATATATCCTGGAACGGTTTCAAAAAGGTACAGCGGTCGAAAGAATGGATTTTACCTGCTATAGTTTGCATAGTAATAATTCAAATCTTCCATCTCGACGTCCTCTGGCGCTAGGAGACATATTAGGCCTCAATGATATTTGAGATAGACATTCCCATACCTAACTTTTCAACCTCAAAACGTTTTCTACAAAACGTGTCAGCCAAACAGCAAAGACAACCGGAAACCAACATACACAGATGACAGGAACCTTCTTTCCTGAGCTTCAGTCATTCCCCATATGACGACAGTTCCATAATCAAACATGAAAATTTCAGCTTCTGTCGCTGTTGTGTCAAATTTTGTGGATTTTCGCTTCACCGGTGGCGAAGTGTGATGCTCCTCTGCGCCCTCGTGAAACTCGGGAATACCCAGGAGGTCTCCTGTGGGAGCTATTGACACAGGTTGTCGAGGTTCGTTGGAATTAGGCGGAGGGTCGTATCGATATGGGGTATAAATCACGTCGTCTATCAGTTTAGGATCTGTGTGGTAGGCCGTCCTTCTTGCATTGAAAAATTTCATGAGATCGTTCATTCGGTAAGAGCTGTAAAACTGTCTCATTACGCCTCTTTCTTGCTGCAACAAAGTTTAGAATACCTTGCCGTAGCATATGCTGTGACTCGTGGTAAGGACTTCGCTTTCTTTTTCGTTAACCTTAGCGCATCTCTCCTTGCAGTCCCTTCAGGTATAAGCGAAATTTGATTGTACACCTAGAAGAGTGTTAGGGCGCGTCAACGAACGAACTAAGCTTCACACACCTCAACTTCAGGTTCGTCCGATTCTTCATTCTCTTCTACATCCCCTTCATCACTGTCTCCCGTCGTACCCGTGCTTAAATCTTCAGGTCTTGGTTTCCTTTCACCGAGAATGGGGAGATCTTCGGGTTGTTCTGGCAAAACTTTCAACTTGCCTGCGACTTTTGTGGATCTGTTTGCACCACGCGGTTTTGAGTCCAGCGACGAGCTTAGACCACTGCGACTTTGTTCGGCCATCTAAAGCACTTTTCACTATTTTGAATCTTAAAAGCGAACTCTACACGAACCTTAAATATGCAGTTTGGTGGAAGTATTCAAAGTCAAGGTCGCGGTGTCTATGAAGTCACTGGTGCTTAGGACCCCTATGAGCCATGTGAGCAAACCGTGGGAATGCGGAATTCACTTATATATTACGTAATATGCTATTCTCAACGCGCCAATCCAAAAATAGCACAACATCAGCGTCTAACTGCCTTGTTGGTCGACTCATGACAGGAGCTATGATAGGTCCTTGAGTACGAAAAGTAAACGAGCTTCAGCGCCCATATGTGAAAATAAGTTGCAACAAGGAGTTGCTATCTTTATGTCTGTATGGCTTGGGATATGTTGAATGCCGTTTTCAGGTGATAGCTTGCACTCTTATTCTAACGGCTGTGTGAGATTTTGACGCGAGAATATTCATATCAATCATAAACTCCACTAGAAAACACCCCGTCCGAAGGGAAATTAAAAGATTTCACTCTGAAGTTCTGGGATTTGAACGTAAACCCGTGTTCTGGAAATCTCCGTGTACTTTGGTGGCGGCTGGATGTGAATCGCGAGGCGTAATGATTCCTCGACAAGTTCTAATAGGAGACAAAACGTCCGACATAACCAGGATATCCAAGCACTCAAACTATATAGAAACTATGCTTCCTGGGAAATTGCTCGGGGAGCCATAGCGCGTGGAAATAGAGCCACATTCATTATTTCACGGAGATTGCTGTCCTTCAAACGACAGGTACACAGGATCATGGCATTTGCCAGGGCATGGGAATTGAACTGTCTTCGAGACGTGAACACTCAAGGCCACGCGCCTGTAACAGCGTCGGTGGGAGACTTGTGATCACGTCACTTTCTTATGAATCCACCGAACCACCAATCGAATCAGAGACCACGACATGGCTGGCAAGTATTGTCTCACGAGAAACCTTGCGGTCCCCAAGCTAGCGGTGTACGATGTATCCCAGCTAAGCATCGGCTTTGTTGAGATCGATATCGTCGCCTGCGAGCCTTCCAAATGCGTTAAATTCCCTTAAAAGGACCTTTTTTCCGGACACCCTTCTTTTTTTAGAGGAGTTCTGCTATTCTGGAAGTTGGGGCCTGAGGAAGATGAGAGGGGTCGAAACGTTGAGAGATACGACTCGCCGCTAATTGTGCTTCGACTCTGCTGGAAGTCAGCATTCGTTCTCTGTACCCTATGGTCGGAACTACAGTACTATCTGGATCCTCATCATTTGACATTCAAGTTCGAAATGAGTCTGCACATCAGACTAGATGCAAGATTACTCAACAGACCTGCACATACCCGTTTGATAACTCCACAGAGGTACAATGAAATACATCCCTCCCTCCGGCTTGTGTGTAACTCTAAATTTGTCGTTTTATCAAAACATCTGGGATCTGTTTCACTGGCGGTAGCAATATGCTATTTATTTTTGTGATCCCATGAACTTAATTTACTGGGTAGGCGTCGGCATTGATATCGGCACTCGATTATCTAAAAGACCTCGATAGGACATGTAGGGTAGGGGCTGGTGGCAGGTTCGGTCTCATTGCCTTCAATTACTGCTTGGAGGACTAACTGTCGGGTATATTGGGTCGTGCTAAAATTAATCACAGGAAATTGTGAATGGCCGAGCGTTTGCGTACAGAGTGGCGATAGACACTCCTGCTACCGTAGGAATAAAGACAATTATTCAGATTTCCTTGAGAAGCTGCATGCAACGGACCTTTGCGCAAAATGTTGCCGTCATCGTATGTGTGATGTTTAGGATCGTCTGGAATGTCCAACAGACTCGGGCATTATTGACTGAAAATAAAATGGAGACCAACGCCTTCCGCATTCACTCAGGCCGAAGCCAATGTGGCACCATCGACATACCGATCCACGCCTCTTTGGCACGAGCATGTAACTTGGGTAATACTGAATCTGTACAATGACGGTTGAACTATTACGATCATCTGGAAGAAGTTAAAGGCTCGAAGGCATCGATGTGGCTGATACATCAAGGAAATTAACACCTCAGCTGCAGCGATTACGATGTATTCAGACTCTCATAAGGCTCTCGACTCGCACCGGCGGACAATAAGGCTTTCATAACCATTCGAATTGCGCTATCATTTTCACCACTAGATAGAAGGTTCCATGGACGCAGAGGCTATTAAAGGCTCAAGATCGGCGGTGAAATTTCTCCACTATGTAGGTTATCCTTGAGTTTACCTTCTCATCATGCGCAAAATATAGTTCCGTGGCACTCGTATTCATAGTATGCATAGGAGCAACAGACATTGACTCCACATGATCAAAAACAGAGGCGGCTGGGCCAATATCTTATGTTGAGTGTGATAAACGTTACACTTCCAGTGGGCAGTGTATCGAAAGTCTATAACTTATTTTGCGCAATTTATATAAAGTTACACTTGCGATGCTGAGGAGTATGAGAACAAGAGTAAAACGCTTGAAAGATGAGAGCTACCATAAAATGTCCATATGACGATCGAGGCAAATATGAAATAGGAATACAACCGATGCGAGGGTCTTTTAAAAATGGCGTCTAAGGCGGGGCGTATTTTGGGCTGCCCTCATCTAGAGGGTCGCATATTAATGCTTGGGGAATATCGAAGGTGAAAGTCATGCTTCAAGAAGCAAATCTACGCAAGAGTTGCTCGTCCACGGGATCGCGCCGCGGCCCAGAAGTTCTGACCAGGACTTCCAGCGGTACGAGTTGATTTAGCGGTTCCTGGTGAGGCGAATGAGTCGGCGACGATGACATTGTGCGAAGCGTTGAGGTCGGTGAGACAGAATTATGAGAGTGGGGGGATTGTTTATGATGGGGATGTTGGTAGCTCGAAGGGTGCTGAGGCGGAAGCTGGCTGGGTCCTTCAATGGATAGATTGGGACCATGGGTACGACTGTCGCGCCTGCCTCTTCCGGCTCGAGCACTCTTAAACCAAGAGCTCGGTACCTGTGCGTCGCCTATGCCGCGCTGATTATCGATTGTATCAAGTTCGTCCATCTTCGAAGGGCTGAAGTATGCGGCTAGAGAGCGTCAGCTTTCTTTGTAAGTTGTAGGAGCGAACATAGCATACTTAAGTGCCATTTCCTGAGGACACCTGGCCGGTCACTGGGCAGGCTAACGTGGACACTGTAGGTTTGCTTGATCAGTCGTTCAGCCTCTACCACCGCACGACCATCCAAAGAAAGAGTCCTGGAGCCATTTGGCCGGACCGATGAGCGTCTGCAGGGTAGGAAAGATGTCAGCGACACATGCACATACCCGGCTGCAGTGGGAACCGTGTGTCGACGCCGCCACAAACGCAGACTGCTGAAAAAAAATATACTGACTTCATCATTTGTGCCCAAGGAGTTACAGGATTGACAAGATCGTCCGTCAGGTCTGAATCCTTCTGATGATAAAATAAAAATTCCTATGGAAGCCAGTCAATTAGAATTTCATTTTGAAAGAACCACCATCGAATGGATTAACGCACATCTCGAACCCCTAAAAAGATACGATGCCGTTATTCTAAACGTATCATCCACGCAGAGAACAGAACGCACGACTAGGACCCCATCCCATTCCATCGGTCCTACGAAAAAAGTGTGAGTCGTTTAGTTGACTATCAACAGGCTGTGGCATACCATCTCTCCATCCCAAGGCCAGTCGGTTCTGTATTAGCACCGCGTTCTTCCCTGTTATCAAGGTAAATTTGTAAAAACAAAGCTGCGTTGTCGTACTATCAACTCACCAGACGTAGACATTTCCAGGCAAGATATTGCGCCTTTCTTCAGCATCGAGGCGTCTTGTGATAAGCGGTAGTCTACCTGTCGCTACTCCATAGAAAACTTGGAGAGCGTCTCGAGTCGAGCGAATTCGCATGTTCTGGAGTGTAGGCTTTTGCATTGCCATTGAGAGTTGAAATTTTGCAATATACAGCCAAGGATATACGCAGGAGTGAAGGGGAAGTTGTGTTAAGGTCCATCTTCATCGAATGGACGGTACCGTTTAAATAAAAGAGACGGCAGGGCCAACCGAAGCCCACAATGGTTGTGGAATCTAACGTTGATTATTTTGAGTGACACAGAGTTACCCATATGAAGACATGACCCAGGATTTCAAACGTAAGGGTATCCTGAGCCATTCTCACGGATTGGTCTCGAATCTGATTCTGGGAGTGGTGGACTTAGTATCGCCTGCAGCACGGAGCGGTCAGGTTAGCTCCTGTGAGCCGCGACGCGTGTGTATTATCGAGATATTTTCTCTGATCTAATAGCTTCCCTGAAAGCCAAAATCTTAGATGAAGCAGTAAGAAGATTTCCGTGAAAGTGTCCCAACTAATCACTCATCCTAATCCACGTCTACCATAGTATATCGGGCAATGAACATGAATAAGTAGGAGCATTCGCAATACTAGTTACTCAATATTTTTGGACCTGGAAGATGCATATGGTTCGTACAGTTAGTCGAGGCTCAGATCGACCTGTCTCTGAATCAACAACTAGCAGTACTGACTACTCCTCGATCCACATGAACGGAACGTTTTAAGAGTTGCAAGTTTATTCGATCATGATCCTGAATTCTGTAAAAGGTATGCCTATCAGGGGGTCAAGGTGTCATAGAATATAGCCGGAGAGTCTATCGAGGCCCGAAGATGTCTTCTCATCATACACTCCCAGAGTCCCAATCCATCCCACTGTTCATCCCATACGATCTTCCGACACATATCCGGAGTTTGAAATACATTTATACATGCCGAACACCTTTTCTTCAGATTGCCTGCAGGATTGACTAGAGTTATTATATCACATCTTGCATGTTTTCTTACTGTATGTCCCTGTTCCAGGAAAGACTCCTCACTTTCTGATCTCACAATGTTACGATCGAAGATCGACACGTATAATCATAAGCGTGGCACCGCTACGGGGGGGATTTGCCTCTGCACGTGCATTTGGTGCTTTCGGGTCTACTTCGTAGTTGGCATCATGATATCGTCCGCCTACATGTGTGTCTGCTATAGAGTTACAGTATGACGGAAATGAACCGTGGCTCGAGGACATGCCGATTCATCAAATTTATGATGAACATGGTTTCCCTTCACACACCGAATTTGCATCGGTCGCCGGTCCATGAACATCTCCATATCGATGCGAAACGTTTCCCAGCGCTTCAGCATGTGTTGGGAGATATTAAGTTGAAAATGGCCCCTGAAAGAACTTGACCATGAACACATTGCAGTCAAAAGCCCGTCTGTAAAAACACCGACAATGTGAATGGTTTATTGTTCGGGCATACTCATCACTCAGACAGACAACAGCTCACATGCAAATGTATGGTTGGAAACGGCTCAGAAACTTAAGAAATTCAAAGTGGTTACCACTTGGTATCAACACGTGAATTAGAGTTTAACACCTACAAACATGCATTTAGCGTCAGCGCACTATTCTTGTAACCAATCTTAATATGCTGCACTCTATGCTCCAGCTTCATCACAACGAGGCCGAAGGTTTGACAAACATGGGGACGTTTGAGAAAATGTGTTTGCACAGTGACAAACATTGAACGCCTTCATGGCGTGGAATATTTTAGTTGTTAATCATCCAGTCGATGTTCTAATAGAAAGTTTCAGCTGTGACCACGATCGCGGCCATATGGCGAAGACACATACCAGCTAAAGGTAGAACCACAGGGTGATAATCTGGTATTTCTGCATAGTGTGGTGTTCCACTAAATGTATAGCGGACGCGAAGTATCTTCGCTGCGTACGGAGCTGGGTCGAAGAAGCCCTGGATCGCAGTCTGCGACGACGAAAAGTAATGGACAATCAGTCGGATTTACAGTGAATTCTCAGTAGGCTGTATCACCTTCGATGTACCACCAGCAATGTGCAACTGTGAGTTTCGAACCAGTGCCTGCAACGGTCCCTGTACGTCGATAGCTAACTTCAAGGTAGCCTCGTCTGTCCCCTCGACGCCGTACGTCGCTTCCTGGATAATCAAACCTGTTTTGAGCAGAGACGATGAGCTCCCTAAATTATTCCACGTGTCTGAGGGTTCATTACCTTGTTTTTCTGACTCCGTCTTGACGATCCTCTTGATCCGTTCTTTCAATAAAGCTTCAACGGCATTACGTTCCTTCCGTAGGTCAGAATCTTCTTCCAACATTCTTCGCGATCTTCGAAGGTATCTGGTACAGGAATGGTCAGGAACAAATAGATAGAATGTGTACCATGCTTACTCTGCTCTGCGTGACCTCTGTCTGGGGAGTAGCACGAATCGGTAACCGATGACAATCAACGTAGAAGGTATGACAATTGCCCCTAACGCGAGCCGGGTTGAACAATTCGGTGAGAGCATGATTGGTAGCGAAAAGCGTTGGTCTGCATAAGTCAAGCTTCAACGGCGTTAGTTGGTCGCAGATTCTAGTGCAAAAAGATAATCGCACTTGAATTCCAGCACTACTGCAGTTGCACTCAACACCAGGTTCGAGGCAACCTCCATCGTCTCGTTGAACCATTCTACTCCCGCATTAGCTACTAGGCCAGTAAGTCCCCATTGGATATTGGCTTTGAGTCGAGCAGACAGCTCAAAAAACGTAATAGATGATTCCGCAACCAGCTTGGGCAGAAAAGCATCAAAAGCAATACCGACACTGTGAGCCACAGCAAACATTTTTAGGCCAGATTCTGACCGCAGGCGCGGCCCGTTATTTTGAGATGACCCTTCCTCAAAAAGCATCTTCGAAACAGTGGGCTTGATGAAGTGAAAGGCCATTGAGGGTTGAGGTCCGGCATGAATGTCAAGTCTTCCTCTATAATGTTTCTTTTTAAAAAGCTTCCTTGTCCATGAAACTGTTGTTGGTGGAAGCCAGAGGTTGGAAAACGGTATCCAGAGCATGCTCGTCTGAATTGAATTATCTGGGTCTTCATAGTTTAAGTTGCCCTTGAGGAGATGAGGGAAAAGCAATCCCGCAGAGAACTTTTGAAATGGTTTTCAGCATCGACTCGACAACCCAAACGTGAAACCGATGCACTCACTTGACTGGTAAGTCTGGGTGAGAATTGATGCCTGACGGTTCCATTCAAGGCAAAAGAGCCTTCCCCAGTACGACCAGTAGGAGAGCGACCACTTGCGAGTCCGCTATGGCCTTCAAAGGAGAGAGTTGTTTGTTTGCCAATGGCGATCTAATCAATACATAAACGTCAGCCATAGGATGCTGAAATCAAGAAAAGTCTTACCTGACTAGTTTCCAGTTGAATGTTGCGGGAGGCGACATGCACATGCTGGAGCCTCTGCCGAATGTTACCATGATTGGACAACAGTGGTGCAGCGTTAACTGTAACTGAGGCAGCAGCCTTCGTCTTATTTGGATTTGAACGAGACTTTTGTTTATTGTACTCAATGAAACCATTTTGAAGAGCTTCTGAAATCTAAAACTAGGGTAAATAAATCATGATTCCGGAAAATGACCACATTTTACCAACTTCTTCTTTTGTCTTGAAGCGCAAATCCGGAGACCAGGCCCAATTGACCGCCTCAGGGCCTATAAAACAATGTAAACGAGCGCTCACTGAATTGTTATGAAAGCCTCCAACCTAGTTCGTCATACACCTGTCTATGTCCTCATCAGCGAGTTGGTAGGGAACAGAGATAAAGGAGGCCATACCGCGTGAAAGGATCGGACAGAACTGGAAGCACCCGTTTATTTTTACGCAACCAAGACCACAATGTGCCGACATACCTTGATATGCTTTCTGAATTTCCAAAAACTCCTTCGTGGCAACCTCCTTCTTCAGCGGGTCATCGTGCTGCTTGTCGGGGTGAAATATCAATGACAATGCCCTATATCTTTCGTTTACTTCAGCCAAAGAAGCACCCTTATTGAGGTTGAGGACGGCGCTTAACAAAAATCTCAGCATTCATGACGATTTGAAAAAGGCAAGGTACCCACTAATAATGGTCTTGGCGCTCATTATGCTCCATTTGTTAGGAGATGATGGGTCCTTTGAACTGAATGTAGCCGCCCAAATCTACGCCTGTGGAGATTTGTAGACCTAAACTTTGTCGAACATACGTTTACACGTAGCACACTCTTCAACATCAGTGAACAAGTTATTTTCTCAACAATACACGTAAAGCTTGTCCCACGATGCGTCAACGAGTTCTTGATTGGTTCTTGATTAGTTAATCCTGACGTTAATTTTGGACATTTATCTATAGGAGTACATTTGCCCTAAAAGTTGAAGGGCTATAATGAAAAGTGCAGGTTTAAGTTATAAACCTCACCGAAGGCCAACTCAACCAAAGGTGAACGGCCAGCGAAGTCGAAGTGTCGAAGACTTATGAAGGCATTACGTTGCCGGGATACCGCATCGCCCCTGTTACCATTGACCACGGTAGTCGCACCATTTTGCCGCCGGGCCGTTCTGAATCCAACACCGGTGCGCTTCGAACTCGAAGATAAAACCTAGATGCTGCTCGATTTGCTGCATAACTTCACTAAGGGTAGACTAACATTCAGGTTCCTAATATGTGTAAATGCATTTCTCAATGCGTTTGCGTGGAATGTTAGTAAGCAAACAAAATTAATGCATCTTTCGCGGCAGATTCGCGATCCTTCAACCTTCACAGCTGGATATAACATACGTCAGGTTAACCCCCTACCTCCTCCCACAATTTTCTTGCCAAATTCCACACTTTGACAACACCTGTTCCCATGCTGTATATCGTCTGGTGATTAGGAGCCCATTTCGGTGATTCTAGGTGAACAACTCACTTGGTCTCCATGACTTCGTTGAGTGGTACCCACATCGCCATGACTTGATTCCCTTTAGTGTTGGAAGCCTCGGTAGTTGGGTTCTTTCCATCAGAGGCACCATGTCGAACTTTCTTCTTGACAGGGACAACTGCCGGGTAATCCTCAGCCAGCTGGGGTGGGTTTGTCTCTCCGACGAGAACGACCCATTGTGTTCTATAAGTTTTTTTAATATGTGAGAAGATATGGGTCACATCGCCAGCGGCCTCAATTCGTGAAATGGACACCGAACTGATGTCGCCGTGTTGCTTGCTGTTTTTCGGAACCTTACGCTCCAAATCCGCGCCAATGTGTAGGATCGATGACAGCATCTCCACTGACACTTTCCTCTGTGCAGTGGGAGAGATGCTTTTCCTGACGTCCGTCAAGGTGGGAAACTCATATAGACCTGCCAGGAGGCCTGGGATGGGGTGAACACGTTGAATGACATGCGGAGCATTGTTAAATGGCTTACCACCCTCTGGTCGTCTCACCAAAAGGAATCGACGGTCATCAGACGACAAATGGGCCCGCCATTCAACGACATTGACAATGTCTAGTTCTTCTCGAGCTTTTTTACGCTCAGCTTTCATTGGATAAGCAGTTACATTTGGGGGTTCGCTCAGGGGTACGCAAATGTTGCAAATGTCTTCTATATCTATGCTGGGGAACTCCTGAATCTGGCCCAAAATTAATACTTTTCGATGTGCCATAAACCCCGACTTACCGTGGCCTTGCCTGCTTTCGATGGACCCGCATAGGCGGAACACCACTTCCGTAAAGGACACGAACTGCACTCGGGATCTCGCGGCCTACACACGGTGCTACCTAGTTCAATGAGAGCTTGATTTATATCTCCGGGATGCTGGGTTGCTGATAATTTTGGATCTACGAGGTCGAAGAAAGGGGATCAAACAGGGAAGAAACCCTAATGAAAGAACGATTCTATGAAGAAATCCTTTTGCCACTTACCATCTATTTCTACCATGGCACTGGCTCCCCTCCAGAGAATATCTAAAGTAGGCTTGGCTTTCGGCGGTGCATGGAGTGCGAGAAACCGGCTCAGCAGGCGATGAACATTTCCATCCAACTATGAATCGATATAGAATCAGAAAGGTTTAACCGTCATATTCAAAACGGATGAACTAACCACGGGGACTTGTTCACCACAAGCTATGGAACAGATCGCTCCCGCGCTATATCGACCAATGCCAGGGATGTGTGCTTCCATATCTTTGGCGTTATCTGGTAATTTGCCATTAAAGTCTTTAACTGCTTTCTTTGCTCCTTCAAGGAGTCTACTTGCTCGACTGTAATATCCCAAACCCTTCCAAAGAGCGTTTACTTCATCAATCGATGCTGCTGCCTTGAATAGCTAAGTTTGAGACCTTCTAGCGGAATACGAGGATCTCACCAGGTCATGAATAGTAGGAAACCTGAGAAGAAGTTGCAAGCCACTCAACGGGAAATTAAATCTAGTTGACGTACTTTTCCATCCAACGGTTATAGTAGGGAATTACAGTGGCCACCTGTGTTTGCTGAAGCATAATTTCGGATATCCAGACCTAAAAAAATAAGAGAACTTGGTCAAACAACGACAAAGTCCGTAAATACCTCGTACGCCCTTTGGGCCTTTTCATTGGGGGTGAGATTTGGGTTGAAAGGCTTTCGCCACGGCATCCCTCGAGTTTCGTGCACAGCCGCGTACCAATTCAGTAGACCTTCGCGAATTGGCTGCGGCGAACTAATGACATGAGTAGATGTGGGATGCTGTATATATGCATAGCTGTTTTCTGCTTGAGAAGATGGTCCTGACGCGTCGGCTACCTCCCTCGGTGCCTGTTTTCTACGTTTCTTCAAGTTTGGATTGTCTGTGGACCGTGGTTTCTTTGGGAGAACACCAAATGAGGTGTCAGAAAGATACTCTGATGATGAATCCGCACGGTCATCCTGCCACTCGGCCTCCGATTCACTTTTTGCCCGTCGGCGTTTGGCCATTCTTGATGTTCGTGTTCAGTTAGAAACTATATCAGGGACACAAACAAAACGCGTCGAGTGATCATCATCGTCGCCTGTGTGACTGTCACTGACACGAAAAGGTGCCGATCAAGGTCACGTGAGTTAATTTCGGCTCAGAGTTCAAACCAGGAAAATTACTCAAAAAGGCAAATAGTACACACGGGAGCAATCCAGGTTGTCGAAGGTCATCTTCAGTCTTTGTTCTCGATTCTGTTGCATGGGCAGTGCAAAGGTGACTTGAAACTCCGGATATAATGGAACGTTTTGTTCTTACCAATACTACAGTTGAGCTCAGGCATAATCTGGTCTTTCTTACAAGCTTAACCCTGTGGGGTAAAGCTCCTGGATCGCAGGTATATGCACTGCATACACCATCCAACATGAGGCTGAAGCTCATTGTACTTTTACAATGCAGTCGTGGATCTTTCTTTTTAAAACTCTATGGCTTTATAAAATTGGACTTGGGCTGAATCTGTGGCTCCGCTTTGCCCCCATATTCACCGGGCATGTCTCTCCCACTGGCCATTGCGAGCACGCAAAAGCCCGGGAAAATTCATCTTCCTCTAGAAGTCCAATATCGAATCCTGGGTAATCTCTGGAACGAGAAGCCCTTCCTCTCTGAATGCAGCGTGGTCTGCAAAGCATGGCTACCAATATGCCGCGAACTGCTCTTTGCTCAGGTCGTACTCCGCTCGGACTTCGCTCAATTTCTTCAGAAATCCACAGGCAACACCCCCTTTATCGCACGTTACATTCGAAAAGTCGTGTTCAGAGGCAATGTCTCTTGGCCAGATACCGTTTATCTGGATTTCTCAATTTTAAAATTTCCCTATCTTGAGCAATTAACCTTCCAACGATCAAGGTTTCAAAAGGCTCCAGGCAAGTGTCCCAGTTGCCCTCCTTCCGGATTTTCGTCTGTCACACGGTTAGAACTATCCTCGACCAACTTCACTTCATTTGCCATGTTTGCAAAATATATCGAGTTGTTATCCAGCTTACAAGACCTTAAGTTGGATAACATATCATGGAACCAGTTAGTTTGCGACTCAAGTCGCCAATTTCCCGACGGTGCTCCCGCTTTAAAGCCCTCACCATTCAAAGACTCGGCTTAAATTTCTGTGACAACGACCACGTTATTTTAAAGTGGATTCGCTATGGAATCATTTCGGACGCCCCACTTGACACTACTACAGAGCCCCGGAGACCACTGGATCGTCTATCTTGTCTCTCTCTTCCCGACGTTCTTCCATCTGAAATCTCCCAGATGACATCGTTTGTGGCGACGATCAGCAAACCTTTGGAACATCTTGAATTGGGATTTGTGGTCAATGGTGCTGATCAATCTAACAATAGTGGTAGGTGCCACCGCGTCCGCTGATTTGCATTGTCTAAAATGATCCCTGCTAGCTATACAAACAGCAAGCGAAATATTGTCGGCATTGAATCTCCAATCTTTCATCCTCTCCCAAATCAATCTTTTCCAGTTTCCCTTATTTCCCCCCTCAATAACTCCTCCCACATCTTCTAGTTCTTCCGCCAGCTACGTATCCCACTCCCCATACGCATGGATCCTTTCTTTGCTTGAGGCCGCTCTATCAAACAAACTGACCCATCTGACAATGAAAGTTTGGCTCAGCTCAGAAGCCCAGATGTCTTTACTGAATTGGCCCGTGGTCGATTGTATCATCTCTGCATCAAAGCTCTCGACCCTCCGTTTCCAGATTTTCGGTATCGACAGAGACTTTGGTATTGTGCAGGACTGGTTCAAGACACGTCTATCACTGATCACCGCTTCTTCGGACATGATTATAGAATTTGAATTTTGGGACACAGCAACATAAAAATTTTCGCACAATCAATCTAGCGCTAGCATTTCTCTTGCAATTTTCTGTATCGATAGCTTCACATTCCGCCGCTTCTGTATTTTTAGCATTGTATCTCCTTCTCTCATCCCTAGTTATTAGGATCCATGAGTCATTGATGATGTTTTACTTCTGTGGCATTCGCCTATATGTCCGATATCTGCGAAGTTTCGACATCTGTGAGATGGAACAACAACTTTATGCGAGACTGTGAAGGGACTGTGACCGCTTAATTGCAGAAACGGGCCGATGTCCACTACCGCTCATTGTCCAATAGTGGTCCCAAGTGGACATTTCCCTTCACGAAATACATGTAGACCGCTAGTTGATCGCCGCCATATGTCTCCTGGAAAAGGCGAGAAATTCTAACACCAGTCGATACGCCACTTCTCAAGAGATTTTAGTGATTTATTGATGCCCGACGTACCCAAGGGCGTATTAATCACACAGATACATAGGACAGCCGCGCTTTCCATCAGGATTTCTTATGAATCCGGAAACAAGAGCGTTCTGTTCTCTCGTCGAAGTCCCCGACAGAGCACGTTGCCGCGCTTTTCTCTGAATTTCATTCAAGCCTGAGCCGGTTACTTTTGCGTTGGAATCGTCGAATGTGTATCCCCATTGAAGGCAATCTTATCTGCGGTTTGTAGATTGAATAAGGCGATTCACAAGACATACTCGTCGCTCGGTTGTAGAAAGCGGCAATTCCGAATCAATTTCAGGTGTCGAGGCCTTCGTTGATCTCCCGCTGTCATTTCTTGACATATTTCAGCGTCGTCGAGCACCATGCAGGGTTGGTAGTCAAAGAGTCGTCTTCCCACATGTCCGCCACAGGTGCAAGACATGAAGGAGCCTGCGGACTCGGACACAGAAGGATTGAAGGTTATCACTCCAACGAGCCCCTGCCAAAACCCGCGAACAAAACTCTTAACTCTTGTGTGCCAAAGTTAACGTCAGAATCTTTATCACTGTGGGGATATCGTTGTACATATCGAGAAAATCAGTCCCCAAGACCTCGTATAACGGTGACCTGGTATCATTGCCCTCGAACACCTTCGATGACCCTCTGCTTAGCCATTTCACAACTTCGCCGCGTGGAGTTATTGCGTCGGACGCTGTAAGAACATACGAAGCTTGAATGCCGAAGGAAAGATAATTTTAAGCCGCGGTTTTGTGGGTTTGTAACGTCCACTTTAGCCGGGTAAATTGGAGCGAGACACTAAAATACTTGTAGTGCATGGTAAGTCCTGGTAAGTCCTTCACCATTACTGGAACATTCGATTTTTGCGAGGCGGTGAACTTGTTCCACATGCCACAATATCTTGGAGGTTACTCGTGGGATTGCTACACTATAGCGGAGACCAAGGTCCCAGAACAGCGATGTCCACAGAGAATTTATCGTTTCGAGACCCAATAGATGTTATTTTTTTTTCGGTCTGGGCTCCCATGGTCATACACACACATTCAGACGACCAGCTTCGGATGCAATTAGATAATAGATTGCATTGAAGGCACGGAAGACGAATAATGAACAAACACTATCGATTCCTTAAAGTTTAAACCAAGTTCCCGTATTGGTGAAGTTTTTCGCCAAACTTTCCAAGTTGAGCCAACGGAGGTACTAAATGGATCACAAGAGCCGTCGAAACGACGAAAGTAAACGCTGTATTTATTTTTATCTATCGATGCTTCAAAACAAGGTCGAAAAGAAAATGGTTGTCATGATCTCGTCATTGACGAATACACAGAATGGGTAGCGATGAATTGCTCTGAAACGCCCAACATCGGTTACGAAGCCGCAAACCTAAAAAGAATATCAAAAGAGGGTATCGAATCGCAGTCTCTTCTTTTGCCTTCCAACACTGTGATTATCAAAATTCAAATTCTCATGAAAATCCGGACGTGGTTGCATTTTTCACGGTACGTCGGTGCATATCGCGCGGTCTTATGCGTTCTGAATCGTTTCCTCAAGAGCGTTCACCTGGCTATCCATGAGCGTCAGCGTGATTTAGCGGAGACAGGTTCTCACAGGCCAGGGAAATGCTGTGGGTTGGTTACTGCCACGTTGACGACACGCAGCCTGTGATTAAGGCAAAGAGGGTGGTTTCTCTACTCTCTTTGCCTATAATTTCTTACTTAAAAGGTTTCGAAACATGGCTGACTGCAAGTCTTGATGATGACGGAGGTGGCTATGTTTTTTTATCAGGATTGATGGAATTTTTTGATGATGCATCGTAAAACGAACAAGGGCGGACTAAGGAGGCTGACATAAGCGAAAGGGGAAAGACGCCACGTCGTGAGCGACTGACACGTTAGAGTTCTTCAACAACCACTTTCAGCGCAAACTCGCTTCTGTCCTCCTCACTCCTCCTCACAACAAATGGCGTCGAGAATCAGCATAGCTCGTCCACAATCCAACTACAGCGACCCACACGGCCTGTCCAACTCTCGCCCATCCTCAGGCTATAGAGCTGCTGACCCAAATGACCCTATCGAGAAAATTAAGGCTATCAGCAAGAACATTGAGGACAACGTCGAGATTTACTCTCAACCTTTGAAACCCCATTTGCCGGCAATTGGTCGTTTCTTAATTGTCGTCACTTTCTTGGAGGACGCTCTACGAATTGTGACACAGTGGGGGGACCAAATCTGGTATTTGCAACAGTGAGTTCATTCGCGTCGACCGTGTTCTTCTCGAGTATTCAACTTGTTTCATAGACACCGTAAATTCCCATGGGGTCTCTCTCATACCTTCCTTATTTTCAATGTTATTGTAGGTATATTACAGTCAGCGCGTAGTCTTGTTGCTAACTCAGCCGCAGACGATGCTTGTGGGTTCCGGAGCTGTCATCAGCAAGAAGCACACTGAATATGCCGTTGGTGGTCTGTTGGGAGTTGTCATTATTCAAGGTTTCGGTTATGGCCTCATTTTCGACCTCAATTTCTTCCTCCGCAACTTGAGTGTTATTGGAGGTCTCTTCATGGTATTCAGTGACTCTATGGTGTCGCGAAAGTCCGTCTTTGCAGGACTGCCATCCATCAGCGAGACAGACCGCAAGAAATAGTGAGTAAAAAGCTCTTTCTCGGTTGATATTGTCCTTCTAACCTGTTTTAAGCTTCCTCCTTGCTGGTCGTGTTCTCCTCATCTTCCTTTTCCTTGGCTTCATTATTCAAGGAGAATGGAGTCTCGTGCGTCTCTTCGTCTCTGTTATTGGTCTTGCCGCCTGCGTCATGGTTGCTGTTGGCTTCAAGGCCAAGTGGTCTGCCGCTTTCCTTGTTGTCGTTCTGAGTATCTTCAACGTGTTTGCTAACAACTGGTGGAGCGTTCACTCTGCTCACCCCCAACGCGATTTCTTGAAGTAAGTTATGCTTTACTGCACAAATTTCAGTAACTGACCATGTTCAATAGATACGATTTCTTCCAGACCCTTTGTAAGTTCCTCAAACGCCCCACAGTTTTGTTTCCATACTTATCTTTCAACCAGCCATCGTGGGTGGACTTATCCTCCTCGTCAACATGGGACCTGGTACGTGTTTATGTTCGTCTTGCTCTCGGCCGTTTCTTAATTACATTTCTTGCAGGCGGACTCTCAGTTGATGAGAAAAAGAAAACATTCTAATTCCTCTATAATATTATTGTTCGCGGTTTGATACAGAGTAGGCGACACTACATAATCACAGTCTCGTTGCTACCGACGAGTTAACGTGGAGGGTTTTGCATTTCGATTTTCTACCATGCTCGATAGACACGTTTATATCGTCTCAAACCAAAATTCTACTTATTATGGATGGAGTATCCATGTTACCCCTTCACTCGAACGTGTTTGCTTTGACCAGCGAAATATGAGGCTGTGATATGCCCGGGCCTGTCGCACCTTCACCCCGTTTTCGATGCATTAATCAACGATCAATAGAATGAACATAAAAGATGGATGGACCAGTATTTGATTGACGTTTTGAGGGGAGCTCGGAGTCATGGGCGTTGACATCATTACTAATACTTGCTGGAGTCTGAGATAGGGGTGGGGACGGGCACCTCACACTCAGGCCTTGTGATGCTTGGCTTT